>JASDQU010107907.1:158657-178377 GCA_032191745.1 Picea mariana | reverse complement strand
TCCAAAAGATTTGTACATTTTATGTCTTTATCCTAAGTCCTTTTGAAAAGAAACGTGAATTCCCAAATGGTGGGAGGAACGCGTGCTGGTGGAATGCATGTAGTTCCCAGGGTGACAAATGTCCACCCTGACACATACAAATAAAATAGAAAGGAATAGTCATGGGGGGGAATCTCTCGCATTCCATTCGACTCGACTTCCCTGAGCAGGAGCGGTAGGAGCCAGTCTGCAGGAGACCTCATGTATGTATGTTATGGAAAGGAAGCCTGTGTTGGGTGCTGAAGAATGCATGTTTAAACTTATTCAGAGCGGTGGAATCTGTCTATGAGAGAAAACCAGTGTTTGCATTCCCTGATCGAAATGTCCATGTCAATTTCGGGGAAGAGTCTCTGTTTTCCCAGGAAAAGCTGAGCGAGCTTGTGCGTGGAGCATGTTCTGAAATCTTGACTGTGAGAACATCTTGTGACTGTTGAACCGGTTCTTGGGAAGCCTGTGTCCGTTTTCCTTGTGTTTGTTGTGGCACGCAGTTATGGACTGCGTGAGGATTGTTGGCCTGTGAGCGACTCCCTCCAGGTGAGAGAGTGCGCAGAGGAAGGAGAGAGCTCTTGGAAGGAACCCTGTAGCTGCCACAGAACCCGAAGACTTCCGGTCCGGTCTGTTCCTGTAACCCAAGGTAAGGGATACTGGCAGCCGAAGGACTGTCCAGGTGACAGAGAAGGTGCACTCTCCATGGGTGGAATAGGTATGTGGGGAATGAGGGTCTGTGGGCAGTGAGCGTGGGAGATTCCTGGGAGAGCATTCTTCCTGGTGGTTGTGTGTGACTGAATTCCCTGTAACCTCAGCTTGAGTCTAGATTCCTTGCCCTGGGGTGGAGCTCAGTCCCAGCTCAGGGGTGACCCACTCTTGAGTTGAGGAGCAGTGCGGTCTACGACTAGGAGGTTCGTCGAAGGCCTGCATTTGGTTGGTGGATTTCTCCACTGTCACAAGATAAGTGTTTAATTATGTTCTTATCACATTTGGCATGATTGTGATGTATATATATTATGAATCATGTTTTCCGCTGTGTATATGAATTAATATGAAAAGCTAATTGCTTGTTGATCATGGTAGTAATTCATATGAATACTCTGTGTTGAATGTGTTTAATTGTTAAATGCATGTGGAATATATACTGGACTGTATGTGTTATGTAAATCCAACGTAAGTGTATACAGATTGTTATATAGTGCGTTCAAAGCCTTGGTATGCGAAAAGTGACACTACAAATTGGTATCAAAGTGCGAGTAAGCTCTGGGCTGCGAAAAGTGACACTACACTGGTGGCCGTAACAACATTTATAACAACAACAAATAAATGGCTTAGAATGAAAAATGTTAAGTTGGAATGAGCATGAAAATGCAATAAAGTACCTAAACTAATAAGTTGCTTCGAGAGGGAAGGCGGAAATGGAGGTTTTATCTCACTTGCAAGTCAAGGACTAGTGTCATTGCTATGCATAAAGAAACCCTAGATCAAAGATCATCCACCAAAATGAGAGAAATTATCCACAATATTATCCTCCAAAAGGTGCGCATAGGTACTCCATAGTAGAAAAGAACAAAAGAAATCTATAGAAGTGATTTCCCACGAGTTGTGAGTTATGATTTTTCCATGAGGTAGCGCTACCCTCTTTATCTGAGGAAAAACTAGCACTATAACCCTTCAAAGGTATACAAATAGAAATGATCCATGATACAAGTGAGATAGGTCAAGTTCAAGCCATCAAATAACCTCTAGTTACCCCTAGGTGAGAGGGGGTAACAGGGTTAAACCTAGTTCCACTTGATATAATTTGCTAGAAGCTAGAGAAGAAGTAGGACAACACCTAGAATTTATAATATTATAAACTGTAGGGTTTGTTTCCTAAAAGGTATGGCCTAGCATTATTATTGGATAATCCTAGGTTTTTTATGTTCAAGTCTTGTTTCTCCTTAATCCTTCATTGGAGGTGTTTTATTAACTGCATATGCCCAATAATTCAAGATGACACTAGTCTTTATCATTTGTAAGTGATATAAAATGCTACTTTATCTCTCTCTCTAATGATTCGCAGTGATTGTTTGGAATCATATCAAACATGTCATTTTTGAAATAACTACATTTTCAGCCATGAGGGCTTGCCATATTGCACTCAATTAATATAGTTTCATGCTATTTATTCATGTAATCATCAATGGATGGCTTACAAGTCTTTTCAATGTCATTTTTCATATCTTCATTCACTTTCTTGTTGATTTAGAGTTGGCATATATTTTTTTGTTTTAAACTGGTTACATGCTTAAACATTTAGTATTATCATGGAGCTCTTATGCTCACTTTTGGAGTGATATTGTGGATTCTTTTCTTATTTTTGTGCATGTTTCTTGAAACTAGGGTTTCTTCATGCTTAGATACTTGGTCTAGTAAGTGGTCTTTTCCAAGTGGTTTCTCTCTACCAACAACTTGTGTTATATTTAGGATTTTCATTTACATCTCCATGTCCTTCACCATCAAAGTACTAGATTGTTTTATCTAACCGCACTATTTCTTGTTCATGTCGTCATTGCAAGCTTACCCCTTTCTTCTATTACATGATTTATATAATTACATGATTTTCTCGCAGTCTCTTTCTATCAACAATACTATTACAACCAAGATCTATGGGAAACCTAAAATTCCCAAAAATGGCAACCCCCTCAGACCTATAGTTAGTGCCATAGGGGACCCGACTCATTCTCTTACTCATTTTCTAGATGAAAAAATTCAACTGTTTACTAGTAAAACGTCTTCCTTTATTCAATATTCCTCCTAATTTATTCAAAAAACTCAAAAATTTCACCTTGATGAGCCTGGCATCATGGATAGTTTTTATGTTATTTCTCTATTTACCAAAATCCCTATCTCGGAATCCCTATCCTTGATCTCCAATCTTGTCAACCATGAAACTCTTAAAATCACTGAAATATGTCTCTCTTATACTTTATTTACCTTCAAAGGGGTTTTCTATGATAAAATTGAAGGTACATCCATGGGGTCTTCCTTATCCCTAGTAGTGGCTAATATTTTTATGGAATATTTCAAGACTTTGGCCTAAAACAACTTTCATGTCAAACTTAAGTATTGGTTTCATTTCGTCGATGACACATTTGTCATTTGGCCTCATGGCCATCTTTCTTTGATCTATTTCTTCTACCATATTAACAACATTTCCCCCATATCCAATCCACCATGGAAATTCAAAAGGATATAACTCTATCCATTTCATGGCTGTTATTATTTCGTGTCTTCCTGATGGTTCCCTTATGCACCAAGTTTATAGAAAAAAGACTCATACTGAAATATACCTTCATGTGAATTCCCATCATCATCCAACTCAAAAATAGTTAGTTCTAGGAACTCTCATTACTAGGGCCATTCGCAAATCTGCTCCTCAATTCCTTAAAAATAAAAAATCCCTCCCATCAAAATCCATAATTTCCAATGGGTAATATTTCTCTCAAATCAACAAATCCTTCGACTTGGCCAGCAATATTAAAAGGAAAAAATCCTCCTCTTATATATCCCTAGCCCTTGTCTCTCTTCCTTATATTTTGGGCACCACTAATCATATTTCCAAAATTATGGCTAATAATAACATCAAGAGCCTTTTCAATCCCTGTAAAAAACTCAAACAATTATTCAGAATCGCCAAGGACAAATATAACCCAATGCTTGGCCCAAGAGTTTTTCAAATTCTTTGATCTTGTGGAAAAGCATACATAGGTCAAACATGTAGATCCTTTAAAGCCCATCTTAAAGAACATATAGTTGAGGCCTCCCACAATCATATCACCAAGTCATTTACTTCCGAACACTCTTTTAAATCCAAATACCTTATTTGTTTTTACCAAACCAAAATTTTAGCCTCCACCCCTTATTACTCTTTTCGTATTATTCATGAAGCATTGGAAATTGAAAAACATCTTCATTCCCAACCAAAAGTATTGGATTCTCATAGCTGTAATGGTCTTCTGATATCCTGGGTTCCCAACATATGGAAAATTGTCTATTTCCTTCATCACTTCATTTTTCAGTTCACTAGAATTCAACATTTATACCTTTCCTTTACATGAGAATTCTATCTTCTTTCAGATCATAAGAATTAAATCTCTACTGAAAATTACCTTGTCGTAATATCTCTTTTATTTTTACATATTGTTGATATGAATTTGCTATTGCAATGATTTTGTCCTTTATATCATTCCTATACATGTTGATGGCTGAAATATGCACTTCATAAGCTCTCTTGTTGAGTGCATTGACCATGTTGAAACAAACTTTATATTTTCCTAAAAAACCTTAGACTAAATTAAAATTTCATTTTTTATTTAAATAAAAAAGAGCACAAAAATGCAATTGGATAATCAACGTCTAAATAAAGTCATCTGATCAATCCAATGATTTAAATGTATTAGCATATTATGGAGCTGCCCTTCTTTTTTTTTAAATAAAAGGGTCAAAACATTAAAAATCTTTACTAAAGTTTTGGGTTTCGGGGTTCTGCAATTTGTGCAGTTTGATATTTAATGACAACCCCAAATCCCCGATACCGAAGTCATGAAAAGTTAATTTAAAAGAAGTTAAACCAAGATTAATAAGAATGATTAAAAATGTTTAATGATAATTTAATCTTATCGTAATTTTGTTTTTGGGAATCCCACCTCAAACGACAACTCAAAATCCCGAAATCCCATTTAATCACGATTAATTAAAAGTTTAAACATACTTAATATATTGTTAATCAGTCCTGTTTTTGGAAATCGGAAAATTATCACTCATCATACCCAAAATAACCCGAAGCATGAAGTCCTGAATGTATTAAGTTCTTAAGTGTGATTAACTTAACATCAAAATAGAAGTTAACGATATACAATGGTTTTTCTCATTTTTACTTTTCGGGATTCTTCAGTGATATTACATCCAAAACTCCTGGTCCCGAATCACCGATATTTGGAAATATTTATTAAGGATTAATGAAAATATTTTATAGTGTAAGACGCATATCTTCAGCTGTACTCTCCTCATTAATACAAATAAATTCATCGCTCATAGGAGCACATTCTAATTAATGTAGGTTGAAGGTGAATATAGGTTTCTATTTCAAATTTCATTCGCACTTTCAACAAGTTAGCAAGTTGTATTCGAGAAATCCTACGCCTTCTTTTCTGTAACAGGAACCCGCTTTTTATCATAGGTATCATGGCACCCAGGAAAACGCTGAAGAGGAGTGATGACACGGGTGAAAGCTCAAATCTGAACTCGTATTTTCTATCTGATACCACACCACACGTTGTAGATTCAGTCAGGTCTTGGATGCAGATTTTCAAAATCTTCGAGCAAGAAGTTAAGAATTGCCCAGATGATTTTGGAAATGAAAAGACTGATAAGACGGGAACTAAAGTCTGAGTTATAGCAGAGGTCGAGCTCCATAAAATAGCTACATGGTCGAAGTTCATGCCATACAATGTCATGATAAACTGGGCTTTGATGAAAACCGATGTGCAGACCAGGAGCATCATAAATCATCAAAAGGTCATCATCGGCTCTTCCAGGCCAAAACACATTCATGTAATGTACAAGCTATCCCCTGTTTCTAAATATAGTTATAATGCCGAATTTGTAGAAGAGTTTCAACGAAAGGAGTGTATAGAATTTGACCAAACCTATCCAGATATAATTAAAACATGGTGAGGAATTCCAACAAAATTTAGAGCTGATTCCCATGGTGTTTATGCCACCACATCATTAAATTAATATATGGTCTATATAGATATGATGTTATGTAGACTATTTGTGAGGAAAATCCCTACCCATTTCCCGGCGGAATGGGTGCCAATTATGCACAAGGTAGTCGAGGGTTTCACTTTCAATTGGGATAAGATTCTATCAGATAACCTAATTAAGGAGATTGTTGAGTACCAAATGGAAAAGTCAAAAGGCCAACCTGTGTCTTTTTATATGTCTGTGTATTTCATGGACACTATATGTTATATGACTCCATTTCCATTGATGAATTGGAGCTGGAACCCAACCTGTGCAGAACCCATCCATTTCTATCACTCTAAACTATGGGAAGAAAAAGTAAAAGATTTCTTTTATGAAATCTGTCACTATGTAGTGATTCCTGTGCACCAAATATTGTATGGTTATCCACCCCCTCGGATTTCGGAGAAAAACATGGGAAACCTTAAAACAGTTGCAGATTGGTTTATTGAAGATAATTTTTCTTATATCAGAGTCTTTGGATGTTCGATTCCCCCTCATGCTCTCCTAAAGTTTCTTCCTGGAAGACTAGTGTGCAAAGAAGTGTCTTAGCAAATAATAATAGAAGGCATCAACAAAGAGTTAAAAGTAGTTTAGAAGAAATTCTGGCCAACTTTTCCTATACGAATTGGAAAGTTTTCACTGCTAAATTTTGGCCATTCCAAGGTAGAAGCTGAAACATTAGAGGACATTAAACTGGTAGATATTGAACTCAGAATGCATGATCCATATCAAATTGTGGGAAATCATCTAGATCATTGCAATATGAATACATATGAGCATGCAGAATCCCCCTGTGATGATATATTTAAAGGTATCAGAGCTTATGAAGAAATATTAGACAAAGTCCAAGTGTTACCCCCTGATCTATAGGCCAGCTTTATTGCTTTCCAAAAGCACAGATGAAGTGGGTTGCCAAAGATACTACAGGGAGAATCGATAACCCCTCCTTCATAACAAGAAAGTATACCTCCAGGTTTCGAACCAAAGTTTTTGGATAAAAGCACTATGGAGGAAAACCCAAAGAATGTCAAAGTGTCTTCACAAAGATCAGAAACTTCGCATATAGAACATCCAGGGTCTAAAGCAGAGTTTAAATCTGAGACACTTTTAAATACAAATCAAATTACTTTTCCTTTATCATCAACTATTCCTGTTGATACCCCCAAAACAGTAGAAGGAACACAATTCACAGAGTTAGGTAGTCCTATTACAATAGTGACTCCTTTACAGTCAAGTTCTGGGAGTCCCCATCTTGAAGTTATGTACATAAGTGATCTTACTCCAATCTTTATTGAAGAAATAACTTCTTTTGACTTCTTTTTTAGTAGGAAGAGGAAATATATAGTGAAACAAGAAATGCACCTGAAATAAGGTACAATGGTCAAAAAGCACAGGGTACTTGTGGATGAACAAAATCTAGAAGAAGAGGATTTTGCCACAAAGGTAGCAGGATCTTTGGGAGCTTTCACGATGGCCAACTTGTTTTCAGATGATAATCTGAAAGCGAGGTTGAAGCAAAGGAATCAAATGATAGCTTAGTTGTAAATTCAAATAAGGAACACAAAGAATAATATTAGAGATGAGATAAATAAAGGACTTGAGCAGGCTAGAGATATTGACAAATAGGAAATCCAACTGCTCAAGTCTAGCCTAGATGAAATGTATAAGAAGATGCAAGTGAGCCAAGGACAGATCATCCAGCAAGAGGAATTAGTGAGGCAACTGCAAGATAAATTGAGTTCTACTGAAAACCAGGTGGTAAATATAACAGTATTTCAAGCCCGGGCACTGGAAGTGCATCATAAGCTAGAAGCAGTACAAAAAAGCCTGTTTTCTAAAGTAGAGATCATTCAAAACTATTTTCAAGAAGCAAATCAATCATTAGATAACATTTCTTTCAAAGAAAGAGAGGCTAAAGAAGCCTGGACCACTTTTCAAAAGCCAATCGTATTTTCGGCTAAAGAAGAGGTACCAGTAACTCCTAGATTAACTATTGCAGACCAAATCAAGGGTAATATCATGCTGAAGGTATGGGAGGCCGATATATATGAAAGTAGGAAAATGGCTAAAGAGATAAAGGAAGAATGTGAAGAGACCTTCGATTTGCTAGATAAAAAATCGCTAGGCATTGGAAAAGATGATTGTTCTGGACTACTAGGATAGATCAATGTTATAAAGCATCAAGTGAACATCAAAGAGAGATTGAATGAAATTCAGATTGAAATTTCACAGTTAAAATAGATTGACATTACCCAAATGGACAGTGGTTGGTGAAGCCAAATTTACAATTGCAATCAGTTAAGTTTGAAGATAAAAGGATAGAAGATAGGTTGTCAAAAATTTAGACGAAGCTGTATCTATTTGAGGCAAAGGATATGCCATAGCCTTCCAGAATTTTAGTACATTTTCTAAGTAGATGCATGGAGTGTCTCGAACCAAGTGAAGGAAATAATTCAAAGAAATAATGAATTAACATATGCATGCTCAATTTGTCAGAGTGACAGAGAGGTAAAAGGTAACCAAGCGAAACGGTTCAAGTTTGTATTTTGTAACCGTTAGCACCTAGGAGTTAGGAAAACACCAACCGTCTAGGGTTGATGATCTTTTGTATAAATATAATTTCAAAATAATTAAAGAAGGATTTTTTATGGCCAATTATAGCAGAGAAATTTCTCCTTTACAAGAATTAAGACAATACAAACTGGAGACTCCATATTCTGTCAATCCTAAGTTATGTGTTCCTCTATACTTTCATGTTCAACATCATTTCTTACATATATTTGATGAATGTTTAATTGCAATTTAGTACAACATCTATTGTGGTTATATGTTATTTGTGTCATCTGATTTTTTACAAATTTTCCTCTGTGTTTTCTATTAGCAGACACAAGACCTATGGATTATTTAGATCACCATATCTTTATGCTTCATTAAAGTTTTCTCGTCTATTTTCTTCTCCTGTTACAAAGTGATATTCCTCCATGATTGATGCCTCACGTTGTTTAAACAACTTTATGTTTTCTTTCATCACATTCATTATTTTCAATTTTACTCAGAAACATGAAACGACCTCTAAAATGGTTATATTATTAGTTCAAATTCAGGAACTTTCTCATATAATCTAAAATAGAAGCAACAAACCTAAAAAAAGGTAACAGATCTTTTAACTTTCTCTTCCTCCATGACTGTACCTATTGCAAGACATCCTAATATAGAACTTGGTCTCACAGATCAGACTAGCATTGCATTAACCTTCTTTAATACTATCCTAGAGACAACCACCACTAGGGTTGAAATCGAATGTTCATGGGCAACCATTGAACAAGACATAAATGTCGAGGAATGATTGGAAGAAAGACAAAGACAACTAAGAAATCAACCATAGCTTCTTTTCCTAAAGAACTGATTTCCTTTTCATTTATCAAAAACCTTCTTTACTTTTTTGGATGCCTAGACTTTATACTTTTAATCATTAAGTATAAACTATGGAACAACATCTTTTTGGCGCCGTTGTCGGGGAGTGAAGAAATGAAGTTATTTTTCCTTGGGAAGAACGACATTGGTAATTTCTTTCTTTGATAGTGAACATAGATTGAATGATTTATAAGGATTTTTTCATATTTCACTTAATGAATCCATGATTAATAAGCTGGCTTTTAACCAAAAGAATACCAGAAAAAATCTAGACAACAAGTAGACTTCGCCTGTATCCGACCCAGAAAAAATTTCGAAATCAAGAAGACACCTTAAACAAATTTCTTCATCGACAAGTAATATTTATCAACCTAAATTCACACAGTCGAATACTAAGGATCTAATTGAAAGTTCGAATGCCTCACTCCTTTGTGGAGAACCTTCCATCAATAGAATTGAAATCCTAGAGCTCGGGTTGGTCTAACCCGAATTTAAAGATGAGACTTTTTTAACTGTTTCTTTTACAAATAAAAGTAAAATATCTATCTCACTTCCGGCCTAGATTGACATTTCTTCACTTCCCGAGTTTCAGTTTCCAATCTCTCATAACTCTGAAGAATATACTGTATACCTTGACTCAACTCCTATTGGTTCTCCTGTATATACACCATGTGAGTTCGAGGAAACAAATCCTCGTTTTCCAAGTCCCTCTTTTTCAAGCTTCCTGTCCCTCGATGATCAGTTTCCCGAAATCATCTCACCCTATCCAGACACAACCGAAGGGTTACCACACCCCTTTAAAATTCCTCCTTATAATCTCCAAGTTTCATATCCTAATTGTTCAATGGATGTGGTCGGAGCAGGTAGTGCCAGAGGTGCAGGAGGAGGAGGAGCCGGTCACGAACCACCTCCCCCTCTTAGTATTTTTGCTAAGGTAGCCGCTAGATATGCCCCCCTAGTTCTCCCAGTTCACCTCCATGACCTACCTGAAAATTATATGAATTTTTTTTCGAAATTCACTGGGGAGGGAGACTTGACTTTTGTTGAACACATCAATTTATTTGATCAATTTGTTGACATTCTTGGTCTTGAACATGAGGATGTTTATTTGAGACTCTTAGTTCAAACCTTTGAAGGACAGGTGAGAACCTGGTTCTGAGGTCTAGCATCATGATCAATAGGACCATACGATGAGTTGGAAAATGATTTTATCAGACAATGGGGAGAAAGGAAAGATCATCTCTACTATCTAACCGAGTTTGGGGCTCTAAGAAAGAAAAATTCAGAATCAGTTCTTGAGTTTACCCAAAGGTTTAATAAATTGTATAATAAAATTCTAGCTGAGGTTAAACCTTCCCAACCTGCAGTGAAAGTAACTTTTGTTGGGTCTTTTGACCCTGATTTCTCTCTGTTCTTGAGGGAAAGGAGATCTATAGACCTCACTAAAATGCAGGATGATGCTTTATAAATTGAGTCAAATATGATGGCATCAAGAAAGTTAAAAATAAAATTTGAAATGGGAAATAAAGAAATCAGAAGGTACAGAGAACAATGGGGACCCTCAGGATCTGGGAGGTCTTCAGAAGACAAGATGGATGACATGGCGAGAATAATTAAAGAATTGTCGAATAAGATCTCAAGAATGGAATTGGACCAATCAAAGAATGATCATTTCCCTAGAAAGGATTTCAGAAGGAATCCTAACCCTCAAACACAACAGAGACAAATTAAGAATGAGGAACAAAAGATTCAAGCCCCCTTCAAAAATGAAAATTTTATAGGAGGAGAAGATATGAAAGATTTTGGGGAGTTAGAAGAAGACATAAATAATCTTGGTGATGACTATCAACAACCATATTTGATGAGACAGGATTATGAAAAATCCTTAAGTATAGAATACAGATCTGAAAATAACAAGACCAACATTATTATAGAAGATTCATATTATCAAGGAATCGTTGATGATATAATGGTTGAACTCCACCAGAAATACAATCTAAGGCCTAGAAACAAGAATATCACAACCACCCCAGTGAAGAAAATCCTTCCAAGGGGGGAAACAGATGAGGCATGTTCAAAAGTTGTTGAAAAGAAGACTGTTAAAACCAAGGCTGCTGACATACAGTCTACCAAGACAAATCCAAAAGAAACACCAGTCATCAACACAAGGAAAGCGGAGGTTCCTGTGGCTGAAAAAAAAAAACCTCACAAAAAAATAAAACTGAAAAGAAGGGGATAGAAGCTCAAACCACAGAATTCGATAAAACAACGGGAAATTTTATTCTGGAAAATGAAATTAATAAAATCAAAATCCCTATACCTCTTGTCGAACTGGCAAAAAATCCAATATACAGAAAGCAAATTGCTAAAATAATTAGTTTTTCAGACAATGAAAGTCAGGCTGACGTTATTAATCTAGAAGATGACAAGCCTAATATAATTTTTGGTCCACATTTCGAAGGCACCATAGATACCATTTCCCCTTTCTATATCTCGCTAACTGTGCATGATCACCTGCTCCATAATTGCATGTTGGATTTTGGATCCTCTCACAATGTAATACCTAAATCCATTATGGATAGATTTGGTCTCGAAATCGCTCGACCTTATGGAGATTTGTATTCGTTTGATTCAATAAAAGTTAAATGTATAGGTATCATAAAATATTTAGTGATCAATCTTGCACAGATACCGGTAAAAAGCGTTCTGATGGATGTGGTTGTTGTTGATATACCCCCAAAGTATGGAATGTTGTTATCCAGATCTTGGGGTGCCAAACTTGGAGGATCCCTCCAACTCAACATGACATATGCCACAATCTCGATATTTGGAGTACAGTTCACATGCTTGTACATAGAAACGAGGTTAGCGTTTACAGTAAGTTAGTCATTGAACCCAAATAACTACCCTGTTTATATTGCTGATTAGGATTTAGGGAATTGTATTCTGTCTATTGATGATGATATTGATGTATGTATAGAAGAAAGTTGTACAGAAAAGGAAAAAGAAAAAGAAGAAAAAATAAATAAAGATGTATATAGTTCTGGAGTTTGGAAAAAATTTTTTGATGGTGCTTCATCTTGTGAAGGAGCAGGAGTTGGAGTGTTGTTTGTGGCACCCGATGACAAGTTCATTATACCTTTTTCTTATAGATTATAGTGGGACATAGATTATACTAACAATATATGTGAATATGAGGCTCTAGTCCTAGGATTAGAAGCTGCCAGAAAATTAAAGATTAAGAACTTAGAAGTCTATGGTGATGCTGAACTGATCATAAAACAAATTAATTGTCAATACCAGGCTAAGAATCCAAGGTTGAGATCTTATAGGAACTGTCCCTGGGATTTAATTGAGAAATTTTTATCATCGTTTAATGTTCATTACATCCCTAGGACTAAAAATCAATGGGCAGATTCACTAGCTAAAGCAGCCTCAACCTTTACGCCTCCAACAGTTTTCAAACTTAAATACCATATAGAGATGAGACATAGACCTTCTATACTGAATAACATACAACATTGGTAGGTTTTTGAGGATGATGAGCAGACCAGGAATTTTTTAGAAATGGTAGATGATTTTACTGAAGCACATGTCAACCAAGAAAACCAGAATGATCCCGCTTGGATCATGCAAGAAGGGGAAGATCCCCAAGAGTTTCAAGATAAGATTGCTAATCATTGTATGCTTATTTTGAAAAATAATCAGATCCCCAAAGGCTTGATCCCCTTAGAGAGGTTATTTAATCATGACGACATCCCTTTGAAGTCCACTTTACAGCCTCAACCAGAGGAGGTTGAAGATTGCGATATAGGTACCAAAGAAAATCCTAGCTTGGTAAAATTATCTAAGTACCTTCCTCCTTAAATAAAAAGTAAGTATGCCAAGTTGCTTAGACAATATAAAGACATTTTTTCTTGGTCCTATGATGAATTGAGAACTTATGACACTACTATAATGGAACACAAAATTCCTCTGAAACAAGGTGTCAAACCTTTTAGGCATAAACTCAGACAGATTAACCCTATGTTACTTCCGGTGATAGAGAAAGAAGTGTAGAAACTTCTGGATGCCAATATCATTGTACCACTGAGATACTCCGAGTGGGTAGCTAATTTAGTCCCAGTAAGAAAGAAAAACGGTGAAATCAGACTGTGTGTAGACTTTATAAATTTAAACCGATGATCACTTAAACAAAATTATCCATTTCCTAAGATGGATCACGTTTTAGAGAAAATAGTTGGAGCTAACAGAATGTCTATGATTGATGGTTTTTCAGGCTACAACCAAATTGTAGTCAATCAAGATGATAAAGAAAAAACTGCGTTCACTACCACTTGGGGTACCTTTATGTATGACAAAATGCCTTTCGATTTAATGAATGCATGAGCAAATTTCCAACAAGCTATGGACATTTCTTTCATCAGAGAAAGAGATAAGTTTGTTGTTATTTACCTTGATGATCTAATTGTTTTTTCTAAATCTGATTTAGAACATCTAGTACATCTCAAGCAAACTTTCGAAAAATGTCGCAAATTTGGTTTGTCTCTGAATCCCAAGAAATCTCATTTCACAATGCAAGAAGGTAAACTCTTGGGCCATATAGTGTCTAGGGATGGAATCAAGATCAACCCGAAAAGGATAGAAGCAATAGATACTATAAATATTCCTAGAAATGTAAAAGAAATTCAGTCTTTTTTAGGAAAAATAAATTTCTTGAGAATATTTATCCCATACTTTGCTGAAATCATAAAACTGATTACAGATATGCTTAAGAAGGACAACGAGGTTAAGTGGACTACTGAATCCAAAGCATCATTTCAATGTATCAAAAGGGTTACAAGTGAAGCACTAGTACTGGAAAGCCTAGATTATATGAAGGAGTTTCTGATTTTTTCTTTTGCCTCTGAACACACTATCGCAGTTGTACTGTTACAAAAAAATGAGGAAGGTTTTGAGCAACCAATTGCATTTTTTTAGTAAAAGGCTCATAGATGCTGAGCTAAAATACGACATATTGGAAAAACAAGATTATGCAACGGTGAAAGCTCTCAAATCTTTCACAACTTATGTACTACATTCAAAGATCATTTCTTATGTGCCTACTAGTTCTGTTAAGGATATACTGGTTCAAACCGATAGTGATGGAAGGAGAGGTAGATGGCTAGCCAAAATTAAGGAGTTCGACCTAGAAGTTAAACCAACTAAACTTATTAAAGGTCAGGGTTTGGCTAAATTGATGGCTGAATCAAATTTGAAAGCACTCAAAATAAATCATCTGCAAGAGAATGAAGGATTTTTAGAGATAGATGAACTCGATGTCATTATGCCCACAACTGAAATTCTACAAAAGTTCTCTTCTTTAGTTTGGTACCACGATATTGTTTCTTATTTACTAACCCTTCAGTGCCCCAGTGAACTAACCCCATCTAAATCTAGGACATTGAAGTTACACGCTGTAAAATATTGTATTATGGATGGTCAATTGTATTGGAAGGACCCCCTGGGTTTCCTACTGAGATGCTTAGTAGAATCCAAAACAAAAAAGGTTATAAATGAATTCCATGAAGGAGTGTGTGGAGGATATCATTCTTGGTGAGCATCGGCTTATAAAATCCTAAGAGCCAGGTATTACTGGCCGGAATTATTCACCGATGTAAACACTAAAGTCTGAACTTGTAATCCTTGTCATTTGTTTACAGGTAAGTAGAAAGTCTCGGTGTTACCTTTAGTGCCAGTTAAAATTGAAGCTCCATTCCAACAATGGGGTCTTGATTTTATTGGAGAAATCCATCCACACTCGAGTTCTCAACAAAAATGGATTCTAACCACTACAGACTATTTCACCAAATGGGTAGAAGCGATTCCTACGCGAAATACAACTGACTCAGTAGTGAACAGTTTTTTGGAGGAGAATATTCTATCAAGATTTGGCTATCCTTGAAAAATAGTGACTGATAATGCTCAGGCCTTCAAGTTCATGGCCAATATAAGCTTTTTCCAAAAATATAATATTGTGCTAGGACACTCCACAACTTACTGTCCACAGGGTAATGGACTAGCTGAGTCATCTAACAAAAGTTTGATCACTATAATTAAGAAAGTACTGACCGAAAATAAGAAAGCATGGCATGTGCATTTAAAATATGCTTTATGGGCTAACATGATAGGCACAAAATGGCCAATCGAAATTTCTCCATTTCAGATGGTATATGGTACTGACGTCATTTTACCGATAAATCTAGCCCTGCCAGTAATGAAACTCTGGCAAGAATCAAAAGAAGAACCAAATGACAATACCAAGAGGATAAATCAGTTGATTGAAGTTCAGCAAAATAGGGACAAAGTAGATGAAAAACTATAGAGATATCAAGATAATATGAAAGCCTTATTTGACCAAAAAGCTAAAGACAAAGAATTCCTCCCTGGTGATTTGGTCCTAAAATGGGAAGCTAGGAAGGAAGATGCTAGTAAACATTGTAAGTTTGATTAGATCTGGTGTGGCCCATACAAAATTATAGCCTCTAAGGGAAAGAATGTGTTTTTATTAGAGAATCTTGACGAAAAGATTTTTAACGTCCCTATCAATGGGCAGTACCTTAAGCACTTCATGCGGTAATATGTTTCTGAACTCTCATTGTACATACCGATTTGTTTTCATGTTCTGTTTATAGTTACCTTTCTTTCGGTAAGCTTTTATTTTTACTGTAAATACAAAAGGTCGACTTAAAACGAAAATAAAAAATATATATACAAAATAGGTCAAAATTTGCAATAAGAACGTTTCTAATCTACTAGAGTTCCTGACAGCTATCATTTTTATCTTATTGCAGGAGACTTGCTGATAAGCCAAGAGACTATAAATATAAAAAAGGTGACATGCATGGATACTCACATTAAATGCCTCCTGAAAAAGGTAATAAACTAACAGTCTGTTTGCTTGGAAATAAAAAGAAATACCAAGGTATGAATATCTGTCTTGAAAACTCAGGTTAAAATGTCCCAGGAGATATAAATGAGTAAGAAAGTAATCTCATGTTTACTAATATTATCACTAAAATTTCAATCAGATAAATGAAAAACAACTTTAAATTTTTAAAAGATTTTCTTCGGACAAAAAATACTAAAAAATATATATACAGATATATATATGAAAAATAAGCAATAAAAAGAATTTAAGGAAAAGTTTCAAGAGTTGAGTAAGAAGCTTGTTAAGAGTAATTGTATCTACAACAGAATATTTGTAGCCCCTTGCTTTTCCCCTGTCTATGATCAAGCCTTCTCTTCACCCGATCCTTGATATCTTCCCATAAGCATCATAAGAGAAGAAAGGTCTCACCTTAACTTTGGAAACTCATAAACTAACCTTCAAAACGAGAATATGTAAAATTTTATAGTTCCTCTAACTTTAGCTGAACTGGAAGTATGTCTAGGTTAATCCTAGCTCTCTTAGTCATTCTAATAGGATTAAATTAATTGGTTTCTCTCAAGGAAAGTCCATGAAAAATAAAATAAGAATCCCCCTTGAGAATTTCCCTGAAGCCAAAGATGTTTGAAGGTCAGGAGAGGATTAGTCCAGAGCAATTAAAGTGAGTTGATAGACCTCTTTTGTTAAATTATAAACATATATTTTCCGGGGTATATTTCATACTGATTGATTTCCCCCACTTCATATTTTGAAACAAGACAGATGGTGAAAGGAAATTCATTAAATGATTGCCCCCATCTAGTCCAAAAGAGATGAAGAAAGAAAATTCATTATATGATTGCCCTCATCTCAGCATTTAAATGCTAAAATACTAATCGAAGTGGTGAAAGGAAATTCAATGTGGGAAATCTGATAACTTCACCGGGGTATTGAACAGGCTTGTTGGCAGTGAAGCAATGTCTACATATCTGATAGGCTGTTATACATGAATTACAAGATGCTCTGGTAACTATTCCTCGTTTTTCTTGGATCTACATTCTAAACTTATGGGATTCCCTAACTTAAAACATTGGAATTACTTTACCTTGATGCAAACAAAATCAAAGAAAACCTGGTAGAACGATTAAGGTTGTTTTGATTACCTTATACAAATCTGAGGTCAATTTTAGGAAAGGAAAACTATTATAAGCCTAACTCGAAACCACCGAATGTTTTAGTTTTGAAGAGTTTTCAAAGTTAAGGATGAAATATTAAAGTCTTGTTTTGTGTTTTCTCCAAAATGTGTTTCACAGAACTGCAATAATGACTCCATTTACCCAATAAAGGTACTTGGTCTACATGTTCTTTTGGCCCCGCAAGGAGACGAGATCCCTATATGGAGCCTATGTTGAAACAAACTTTATATTTTCCTAAAAAACCTTAGACTAAATTAAAATTTCCTTTTTTGTTTAAATAAAAAAGAGCACAAAAATGCAATTGGATAATCAATGTCGAAATAAAGTCATCTGATCGATCCAACAGTTTAAATGTCTTAGCAGATTATGGAACCGTCCTTGTTTTTAAAAAAAAAAAGGGTCAAAACATTAAAAATCTTAACTAAAGTTTTGGGTTTCGGGGTTCTGCGATTTGTGCAGTTTGATATTTAATGACAACCCCAAATCCCCGATACTAAAGTCACGAAAAGTAAATTTAAAAGAAGTTAAAACAAGATTAATAATAATGATTAAAAACATTTAACTGTAATTTAAGCTTATCGTAATTTCATTTTCGAGAATCCCACTTCAAACGACAACTCAAAATCCCGATGTGTAAGTCACTAAATCCCATTTAATCGTGATTAATTAAAAGTTTAAACATACTTAATATATTGTTAATCAGTCGGGTTTTTGGAAATCGGAAAATTATCACTCATCATACCCAAAATAACCCGAAGTATGAAGTCCTGAAAGTGTTAAGTTCTTAAGTGTGATTAAACTAACATCAAAACAGAAGTTAACGATATAAAATGGTTTTTTGCATTTTCTCTTTTTGGGATTCTTCAGTGATATTACATCCAAACTCCCGGTCCCGAATCATCGATATTTCACAGTATTTATTATGGATTAATGGAAATATTTTATAGTGTAAGATGCGTATCTCCATTCATACTCTCCTCATTAAGACAAATAAATTCATTGCTCATAGGAGCACATTCTAATTAAGGCATGCCGAAGGTGAATAAAGGTTTCTATTTCAAATTTCATTTGCACTTTCAAGAAGTTAGCAAGTTGTATTTGAGAAAGCTTACTCCTTCTTTTCTGTAACAAGAATCTTCTTTTTATCAAAGGTATCGTGGCACCCAGGAAAATGCTGAAGAGGAGTGATGATGTGGGTGAAAGATCAAATCCGAACTCAGATGTTCTATCTGATACCACACCACACACTGTAGATTTGGTCAGGTCTTGGATGCAGATTTTCGAAATCTTGGAGCAGGAGGTTAAGAATTGCCCAGATGATTTTGGAAATGAAAAGAATGATAAGAGTGGAACTAAACTCAGAGTTATAGAAGAGGTGGAGCTCCATAAAATAGCTACACGGCCTAAGCTCATGCCATACAATGACATGATAAACTGGGCTCTGATGAACACCGATGTGCAGACCAGGAGCATCATAAATCATCAAAAGGTCATCGTCGGCTCCTTCAGGCCAGAACACATTCAATTAATGTACAAGTTATCCTCTGTTTCTAAATATAGTTATAATGCCGAATTCGTAGAAGAGTTTTAGCAAAAGGAGTGTACAGAATTTGACCAAACCTATCCAGATATAATTAAATCATGGTGGGGAATTCCAACGAAATTT
Source organism: Picea mariana (assembly GCA_032191745.1). Taxonomy (NCBI): domain Eukaryota; kingdom Viridiplantae; phylum Streptophyta; class Pinopsida; order Pinales; family Pinaceae; genus Picea; species Picea mariana. The sequence goes on along the minus strand of JASDQU010107907.1, from coordinate 159,371 downwards.
AGAGTTGATTCCCATGGTGTTTATGCCACCACATCGTTAAATGAATATATGGTCTATATAGCTATGATGTTATGTAGACTATTTGTGAGGAAAATCCCTACCCATTTCCTGGTGGAATGGGTGCCAATTATGCATGAGGTAGTCGAGGGTTTCACTTTCAATTGGGACAAGATTCTATCAGATAACCTAACCAAGGAGATTACTGAGTACCAAATGGAAAAGTCAAAAGGACAACCTGTGTCTTTTTATATGTCTGCGTATTTCATGGATGTTATTTGTTATATGACTTGATTTCCATTGATGAATTGGGGCTGGAACCCAACCTGTGCAGAGCCCATCCATTTCTATCACTCCAAACTATGGGAAGAAAAAGTAAAAGATTTATTTTACGAAATCTGTCACTATGTAGTGATTCCTATGCACCAAATATTGTATGGTTATCCACCCCCTCGTATTTTGGAGAAAATCATGGGAAACCTCAAAACAATTGCAGATTGGTTTATTGAACATAATTTCTCTTATATCAGAGTCTTCAGATGTTTGATTCCCCCTCATGCTCTCCCAAAGTTTCTTCCTGAAAGAATAGTGTGTAGAGAAGTGGCTTACTAAATAATAATAGGAGGCATCGACAAAGAGTTAAAAGCAGTTCAGAAGAAATTCTAGCCAGCTTTTCCTATACAGATTGGGAATTTTTCACTGCTAAATTTTGGCCAT
>JASDQU010107907.1:142241-154469 GCA_032191745.1 Picea mariana | reverse complement strand
TGGAGATTGCAAAAAGAATAAACAATTTTATAATCTTTTTTCATCAATGAGTTCATAGACATAAAAAATGATACTTTGTAATTTTACCTAATATAACTCACCGCATATGAAACTTTCAATCGTGAAGGTGTTACCCTTATTTGTGATCCCAATCTCTTCGCAATGCCACCCTGCATCAGTTGCAAGGATCAAGTCAAGAAAATTAAACAAATATGTCTAAAAAAAAATCATGAAACATAAAAATTATCATTAATGCATTATCTCATTGTGCATATCTCGGGCATCGATGGAGATTCACTGGAAGATGGAGCACTAGGTTGTACAACTTGCTCCAAGACAACCTCTATTGTGGCAGTATTTGTTGATGGGGCCGAAAGTGGTGGTGGGGGTGAGTGGCAGACATGTGGGATGCGATGGACCCTCACATGATGTACAAGTGATTCCAACACCCTAAGCCTAGAGAAAGGTAACCCAGAAGCAATGCCTAGCTTCCCAAGGGGTGAAATACTACTATACCTAGCAAATATATCGACGACCTACATACATATGAATAAAATTGAACTATTAGTACCAAATAGAAAAGTTCAAAAACATAAACACAAACAATTTGTGAAGTATACGATATTTAACTTTACACGTGATACCTATGACGATGGTGAATTATCCACCCCATATGGACAATCCATGACATTGCCTGGTGCCAAATCCTATAGAAACATGAGAACATATAAAAATATGGATGTCATAAAATAAAGAAATGACTATGCTGAAACTATCAAATGTGATACATACTTGTGTGTATGGTGCACCCAATGAAGATGTTGCCTCTACTGTTGCATTAGTGGTGGGGCTAGGGATTGATGCATCCATAGGCGTAGAGGGTATATTGTTGGGACACAACAAATGAAAAACAAAATACAATCAAATATCTATATAAATACAAAAAATACAAAATAAATATATAACGATGAAGAACATAGAGAGGGTTAAGATACTAACCTCCTCCATGAAGCTATGTTTTCCACTGGGCTCTATGGTCCCATAGCATGTATTCTCGTAGCTCGAGCATCTGTGAGGTTTACATGGACAACTTATATTTCCATGTTCCCTCTCCTCACTGTACTCTCTTGTGCATGTTGACACTCCAAACCCTCTATCAATGTCACTAGAAGGCACCTCCTCCCGAGAGAGTGCAACAAAGCTATTATGTTGCACTAGGCTATGAGTCAATGATGAGATGGCTATATGTATATGTTGAAATTTCTCAACAATAGGAGGATGTTGGGTAGGAAGGTCAAGCCTTCGCTTGGGGGACGGGTACCTAACACGGGGTTGCTCCTGACATGCTCTTGGTCCTGTGTAGACCCTCAACCCACCCCATGGAAGTAACCAATGTCAAAGTAGTTGACATGCTTACCCATAATAAACTCAACCCACAATTTCCTCAGAAAATATAAGCGCATCTCCCTGTTATTGCAGGGAGGTTTATCAAAAACCATATACCACTTATCCATCCAGTTTTGACTAATATGGCGATGGATGCACCAGTCAATGGAGATGTGTTTCCTGGTCAATGGTAGTTCTTGTCAATTTCTAGGATCCCTAAAAATAGAAAATATTTTTTTGTTTTGAAAGGACCATTTCTTTGACTTGGGTGATGTCGAAACCAGTGTTATAGTACTCGTACATTCTTTCCCTATAATCATAAATAGAGGTGAATTTCCCTTCGGCACTTGCAATGGACTACACAATGATGTCCAAAGACGTGGCCAAAGAGACTCTGCTAGGATCTCTAGTCTCCCTTAATTATTCCTCAAGGGTTCGTAATATAACCAACCCCTCATCAATTTTAGTGTTTACATTGTGTGGTGGTGGTGGGTTGGGGTTTTGATCTTCTTGGTTTTCTTCTGAGTGGTTTAAATTGTATTGGGTTTCATTGTATTATATATGTTGCAATTTAAAATCCCTCGCATGTAAAATAGGTTCCTTTTTTATTTAAAATACAAACTTACAATTTTTTTTTAATTTAGATTAATGGGAGAAAAATACTAAATTGGAATGACTAAATTGGATTAAAATTAAGAAAAATGTAACATACCTGAACACGGTGTCAAGATCCTCCCTTTCATCCTCCTCTCTAGCTCCACTATATTTTCCCAATGAGAGAAATGCAAGCGCAATTTGTGCAAAATTGGAACAAATTGTGCTTGAGCCCTTTAAATAATTTTATCAATAAGAACATGCACATGTTCTTAGGGCCATGCACATGTTCTTAAGACCGTGCACACATTATTAATAACTTAGACACATTCTTTCCACTAAACCTCTGTGGCAATCAACATGGAGGTTAGGCCACATTGAAACCTATAGGTATAGGAATGTGTGCGTGTTATTAAGAATTCACACATTCTCCTATGAGTGATTTCTCTTAATCATTCCCTTGCCACTTTTTCATCCATGAACTTCTTGCACTCACCCGTTAATTCAACCCATTTTCCTAAATTTTCTATTGGTGTATGAATCTTCTAATTTCTGATTTAGTGTTCCCAAATCCAATCAGTCAATACATATAAGAGGGTGGGTGTGAGTGGTCACATCCCAAAGTTATTCGGCAGATGGGGGTTGAGTATACTCAGCTTGGGGAAGAGTGTGAGTCAATAAAGTTAAGCCAAAGGGAAGAAATTCATATGGGTTGAGACAACACTTTTAGGGAGTGAATTTTTGTGCATGAGGAGCAAGTAGAGAGTAGGAAAGAGAGATTAGAGATAGTGCAGCCATGGAGGGTGAATTATAGAGCTTTCTAGAGCATATTTGGAGTGAATTCGAGTTGGAAAAATGAAGAGTCAGGTTGTTAGGCATGAAGAGTGAACTCATGGGTGAGTTGCACTGTAACAAAAAGTGTTTTTTCTTGGTTTTCTAGTAGTTTTCATAGCAGCAAGTTCCCTTGAGTTCCCAACTGAGATATTCCTGGTTACTTGTGCCAGAGAAACCCCAATAAAAAAATGGGAAATCCAAGAGACTGAGATTAGTGAAGGGGTACATTCCTTGGGTTGGTCAGGTCAAGAGGAAGAGAGCTGGTGGAAAATCGGGATAGTTGTAGGAAGATATCAGTGGATAGTGAGAGAGCACCCTCTTTTGTGGATTACTAGCCTCATCTCAGAGGTGACTGGTTGTTGAGATTTGGAACAATCAATTTATGGTTTGGTGGAACGTTTGTCCCAAGTAGTTGGTTGCACAACATAATTAAAAGATAAGTGTTTTATCTTTTTGTAGTGTTATTTCATGAGTTTATTTGTTATGCATGAACTCTGTGTACTTTCAAATGAATTATATGTTGTTGTGTGAATTATTGATTTGCATTCATGTTATTTTGGTATGTTGTAGGTGCATCTATTTTATGGTTATAGACAACAATTATTTCTGGTTCTAATTCATAGATGAAAGATATAGAAAATCAGTTAGTTGTAAAAATAATTAAATTACTTAAAACAAAAATTATTTTTATGAGTATTATGCACTGTAATGTCCCTTGGTTGGGATGGGGGGGCATTACATTATGGTATCAGAGCCTCTGGTTCAAACATCATGCTTGAATGGGCTCGAACCAGAGTGAATTGGTGAAATTTGTTGTTGCATATTTTGTCCCTGACAGGTTTGGGAAAAAATGGAGACTTTAGAGAGAAATCCCCAAATCCTTGGGAAAAATCCAAGTTTGAATGATTCTTGATGGCTTAAGAAGGTTAACGGAGTAGAAAAATAAATTTGCAGATCAAAATTTGACCTGGAATGGTCGAAATTCGAGTTTTAATGGCTACCTATAGAGTTACAAGAAGTTTGGTGAATCAATGATCGAGATCTCTTTTGATCTCAAAATCGACAACCAATATTCACTATGAGAAATTTATAAATTCATAATGTTTTGGTCTTTTGAAAGTTTCATCAAATTGATGACTTAGATTCATCGGGGTTTTTGGTCGAAAATTTCTAACGATGAAAATTCACCAAGATAAATCGTCGACGATTGAAGGCTGGGTCGACCAAAATGGCGAAGAGTTTGTTTCAGCCAAAGGACATCACTAATCGTCGATGGATGACGATAAACATCAACTAAATCCCACAAATAATTTTCAATCGCCAATGGAAATAATCGATGGTTGACGGGTCAGTGGTCGGGCATCAGTCGATTCGATGAAGTGTTTCAAATCAAGGAACAAAATTTGTTGATGGCCAATGGGTTCTTGGTCGGGTGTCAGATGATTCGACAAAGTGTCTCAAATTAAGCAAGAGAATTCGTTGATGACCAATGCACGAATGGTTGGGCATTGGACAATTTGACAAAGTGCTCAAGATGTCTAAGAGAATCGGTTGATAGCCGATGGAGGAAAGAGGATGATGATGTCAGCATCCATGTGTCATGCCATGTCACCCAAGTTTACACCTAACGATGATGTTTCATGCCACATTAGCATCCACATGTCATGCCACATCACCCAATTTGACAGCTCAGGATGACATTTCATGCCATGTCATCAACCACATGTCATGTCACGACAATAGTTTCCACGTTATCCAACATAAGCGGTCGATGGCCGATGGTCAGGTCGATTGATTTGGGAAAGTGTTTTTGATAGTCATCGGGGATCGTCGACCGTTAATAGGATGATGATCAGGAATCAATAGAATCAGCGAGGATTTCCATTCACAAACAAATATCACTAATGGTTGATGATTAAATCAGTCGATTTGGAGTTGTGTACAAATCAATTGTCAGGGGAATGGGTGGATGGTCGATGGTCATGTCGGTAGATCAGAGAAAGTGTGGTGTGTGAAGAAGGAAGAAAACCGATCAATGATGGTCGATGTAGTGTATATCAATGTCTCAGATTCCATGTGATTTGAGATGAACAATTCATATTTAAAGGATTGTTACATTAGTAAAACAGTCTGTTTTGTGTGAATTTTTGTGGTCTTTGAAGGTCATTAACTTGCAGGGCACTTTTTAGGGCCTAAACAAACATTTTTATCCAATCAAAACCCACGAGAACAGAGTTTACCAAGGTGCACTATGTTTCTATAGCTCAAATAAAATAACTTGAAGAGAGCTATCCAATGAGATAAATGGTTTGCAAAACGGAGCTTGTATGAGAAAGTTACATCTAAAAGAGTAAGGGTAAAATTTTGGCACTAATTTTACTTCCAAAGGGCATAACTCCATGCTCAAAATTTTGTTTGGGGAACATCAACTGTCAATGGAAATATTATGTCCAATATAAGCCAATAGGGAAGCCATATTTTGGTTCTAGGTACTTGCAAATGTGTAGGAATATAAATAAGACACTTGTATCATGCAAGGATAAATTGGGTAAAACATCCTAAACTTCTTTGAACCATAACTTTCATGTCGGAGCCGAAATTTGAGAAAACAAATAATTGTTGGAAAGGTCTTGAGGAGTAGAAGACATATTTCCACCCATAATTTTGAATTGGAAAATAATAATTCTCATAAATTAATAAAGATATTTTTGTAGCAATGAAAGAGTGGAAAATTGCAGCATGTAAATGTTGTAACGTTTCTCTCAGAACTCGGATTGAGGCTTTATTACAGTTGTTAGAAATATTTTTCAGAGAGGAATTCATGTAGAAAATAAAATTTTGAATTCATGCAATGTTTCTTTCATAAACTAATGAATAAATAACTTGTATACTAATGGGTGAAATGTTTATTGCTATGCATTTTCTAACAATAATTATTACATGCACATTTCCTGTAGAATTAGAGGTACAAAAAGAAACTATAGTTTCTATATGAGGACTGGAGTTATCGAATATGCCCAAGGATATTATATCCATGAGGAACAATTTAGATGTTTGCATGTCAGCATGGAGAATGTTGAGACAAACTCAAATGGAAGAAGAGATAGGAAAGAGCCTTTCACTATTAGAATCTTTCATAGCGAAGTGTAGAGCTATAGAGATATAATGAAAGGATTATGAAGGCTTAGGAAGAGATACTTCAGAGATTAAACACATGTTGCATAAGCAAGTTAACAAGGACTTTGGCAATAAGAAAGAAGTTAGTGCTAGACAAGTGTCAGTATCTAAATTCCATAGAAAAAGGGATGATCATGGAAATGACAGGAAGCCAAGAAGCATGATCATGCTCTATCATTCTCCAAGGAAATACACTAGAAGAACTCGTGCAAGTTCAGGGATAGGGAGAAACCCAAGCGTGTCACCTATTTGGAGGAAAAGAAGAAGGAATGATGAAGACATATTGCAAGGTGAACTCAAGAAGATCAAGCCACCTACTTTTAATGGTGAACACATGGAAGGATGAGATGTTGAGGCATGTTTGTTGAAAATGAAGAAATATTTCCAGCTGCATGATTACCCCTCACAGGTTGAAGATATAATTTCCACCTACCACTAACAAGGAAATACAACCATGTGATGGGATCAACTTAAGCAAGCCAATAACCTTGATGAGAAGAGGATCTCTTGGAGGTAGTTCAAAGTATATTTACAAGAGAAATATTTTTCCGAGCATTACAATGAAATAAATATGAAATAGTTCTTTGAACTCAAGTCGGGAACCATGACAATGAAGGAATATGAGAAAATTTTATTTGAGTTGTTGAAATATGTTGACTTCATCAAGGATGTGAAAGTCAAAATACAAAGGTTTATAAGTGGGTTACCATCCTTCTATAGTGATAAGATACAATATGATAACGCCAAGACTTTGGAGGAGAGGAAGGAATCTTTATGAGTAGAGAAAAGAAATACTAGTGTTCCAAAAGGATTGGAATGACAAGATGAAAGGGGAAAGGACCAAAGGTAGAAAGGTTTTAAGCCACCCTTTTTTAGGAATAATTCCCAAGAAAATTAGCAAGGTCAGTTAGCCAAAAATGATCACAAAACGAAATATTCATTTGAGAAAAGGCCAAGGAAGAAACTTGTTCAATGTTGGGGATGTGAGGGAAACCATTTATATAGGGATTTATCTCACAACGAAAAAAGAATGAGGAATGTCCACAACATTCAAGAGTTTGAAACAATGTAAGATATGTGAGGAATCATGCCAAGAATTTATGTAGCCTTGGACAACAAGAAAGATGAATATCAATCCCCCGTGATTTAAGTGGAAGGTAAGATTGATAACTAGCCCATAGGGATTTTGATTGATTTTGGAGCTATCCATAGTTACATAAATGATAAAATTGTTGAGATATTGCACTTGCAAAGGAGTAAACATAAGAAATCTTGGTTAGATCAATTAGCCACAAGATCTAAGAGAAAGATCAATGAGTTGGTTAAAGATTGTCAAATAGACATGAATGGACTCAACACAAGGGTAGATGTAAACATCATACCATTAGGCTCATGTGACTGTCTAATTGGCATGAATTGGTTGGAAAAACATCATTTTTCCCTAGACTGTTATGACAAGACAATCACATGTCTTGATGAAGAAAGGCAACAAGGAAAGGTTCAAGGAATTCCAAGAGTTGTATCCGTTAGAGAAATTTCAGCTATGTAGTTGAAGAAGAGTTTCAGGAAGGGATGTCATATTTTTGCATCACATATGGAAGAGGCAGCCAAAGATAAAGTGGAAAGCATTGAAGACCATCTGATATTTAAGGATTTTGAAGATGTTTTTATAGAAATCCCATTATTTCCACCAAAGAGAGACATTGTTTTCCCTATTGATTTGGTTCCAAGAGCTTCCCCAGTGTCCAAGACACCATATAAAATGGCCACACCAGAATTGAAAGAGTTGCATATGAAACTTGAAGATTTTTTTAAAAAGGGGTATATATGCCCAAGTGTGTCACCTTGGGGAGCCCCAATTATTTTTGTGAAGAATAAAGATGGAACCTTAAGGTTTTGTATTGATTTTAGGAAGTTGAATAAGGTCACAATAAATAACAAGTATCCTTTGCCAAGAATTGATAAATTGTTTGATCAGCTAAAAGGTGTAAGAATATTTTTGAAGATTGACTTGAGATCAGGATATCATAAAGTAAGGATAAAAGAAGAAGACATCAACAAGAAAACATTAAGGACAAGATATGTGCATTATGAATTCATGGTAGAACTATTTGAACTATCAAATTCCCTGACTGTTTTTATGTCACTAATGAATGGAGTGTCCCAAGAGTACCTGAACAAGTTTGTGATTATGTACCTAGATGATATAATCATCTATTCTAAATCAAAACAAGATCATAAGTAACATTTAATAATGGTGTTTCAAGTTTTAAAAGAGAATAAGTTGTATGCTGAGCTAAGTAAGTGCATCTTTTACCAAAAGAAGATTCACTACTTGGGGCATATAATTTCAACATATGAGATAATGGATCCTAAGAAGATATAGGCAATTAGAGGATGGATAGTGCCAAATAATGTCATAGAGGTCAGATCATTCATGGGTCTTTCTAGTTATTACCGAATATTCATAAAATGATTTTTGAACATTGCAAGTCCAATCACATTTTTGCAAAAGAAGGGACTGAAGTTTGAATGGACTTCCAAGTGTGGACAAAGTTTAAAACAGTTGAAGGAAATATTGACAAGTGTGTCAATATTGAAGATTGCAGATACAAATGAAGATTTTGTTTTGTGCATGCAAGGAAGGGCTTGGTGGAGTTCTTAGCCAAAAGGATCGTGTGGTATGCTATGAATCTAGAAAATTAAAATAGCATGAAAGGAATTATGCTACACATGATTTGGAATTGGTAGAAATTGTACAAGCACTAAAAATGTGGGGGCATTACCTCATGGGTAAGAAAATTGATCTAAGGACATACCATTATGGTCTCAACCACTAGTTTGGACAACTAACACTAAATTCTAGACAAACAAGATGGCTAGAATTTTTGAGTGAATATGATTTTGAAATTAAGCATATAAATGGAAAGGAAAATCAAGTGGTATGTTGTTCCATAGTTTATGCTTAAGGATTTAAAGTATAAATTCTAGGTATTCGAAAAAGTAAAGAAGGTTTTTGATAAATGAAAAGGAAATATGTTCTTTGGGAAAAGAAGCTATGGTTGATTTCTGAGTTGTCTTTGTCTTGCTTCCAATCATTTTTGGATGCTTATGTCCTATTCAATGGCTTCCCATGAATGTTCAAGTTCAAACTAGGTGCTGGTTGTCTCTAGGATAATATTAAATAAGGTTAACGTGATGCTAGTCTAATCTATGAGACCAGGTTCTATATTAGGTTGTCTTGCAACAGGTACAGTCATGGAGGAAGAGAAAGTTAAAAGATTTTTTACTTTCTTTTTAGGTTTGCTACTTCTATTTTAGATTATATGAGAAAGTTCCCGAATTTAAATTAATAATATAACTATTTCAGAGGTTGTTTCCCGTTTCTAAGTAAAATTTAAAATAATGAATGTGATGAAAGAAAACATAAAGCTGTTTAAACAACCTGAGGCATCAATCATGGAGGAATCTCACTTTGTAAGAGGAGAATAAAATAGACGAGAAAACTTTAATGAAGCATAAATATATGGTGATCTAAATAATCCACGGGTCTTGTGTCTGCTAATAACAAACACAAAGGAAAATCTATAAACAATCAGATGACAGAAATAACATATAACCATAGTAGATGTTGTACTAAATTGTAGTTAAACAAGAAATGATGTTGAACATGAAAGTATAGAGGAACACATAACTCAAGATTGACGGAATATGGAGTATCCGGTTTGTATTGTCTTAATTATTGTAAAGGAGAAATTTCTCTACTACAATCGGCCAAAAAAAAGCCTTCTTTAAGTATTTTGAAATTGTATTTATAGAAAATATCATCAACCCTAGACGATTGGTGTTTTCCTAATTCCTAGGTGCTAACAGTTACAGAATACAAAATTGAACCGTTTCGCTTGGTTAACTTTTACCACTTTGTCACTCCAACAAAATGAGCATTCATATGTTACTTCATTATTTCTTTGAAGTATTTCCTTCACTTGGTTCGAGACACTCCACGCATCTACTTAGAAAATGTACTAAAATTATGGAAGGCTCTGGCATATCCTTTGCCTCAAACATATACAACTTCCTCTGAATTTTCGACAGCCTGTCTTCAATCCTTCTATATTCAAACTTAACTGATTGAAATTGTAAATTTGGCTTCACCAGCCACCCTGTCCATTTGGGTAACATTAATCTATTTTAACTGAGAAATTTCAATATGAATTTCATTCAAGATCTCTTTGATGTTCAGTTGATGCTTTATAACATTGATCTATCCTAGTAGTCCAAAACAATCGTCTTTTTCAATGCCTAGTGATTTTTTATCTAGAAAATCGAAGGTCTCTTAACATTATTCCTTTATCTCTTTAGCCATTTTCCTACTTTCAGATATATTGTCCTCCCATACCTTCAACATGATAGCAGCCCTAATTTGTTCTGCGACAGTTAATCTAGGAGTTACTGGTACCTCTTCTTTAGCTGAAAATACGACTGCCTTTTGAAAAGTGGCCTGGGTTGCTTTAGCCTCTTTTTATTTGAAATAAATGTTATCTAATGATTGATTTTCTTCTCAAAAATAGTTTTGAATGATCTCTACTTTATAAAACAGGGTTTGTTGTTCTTTATCTAGCTTCTGATGCACTTCTAGTGCCTGGGCTTGAAATATTGTTATATTTACCACCTGGTTTTTTGTAGAACTCAATTTATCTTACAACTACCTCACTAATTCCTCTTGGTGGATGATCTGTCCTTGACTTTCTTGAAACTTCTTATACATTTCATCTAGGATAGACTTGAGCAGTTGGATTTCCTGTTTGTCAACAGCTCTAGCCTGCTCAAGTCCTTTATTTATCTCATCTCTAATATTATTCTATGTGTTCCTTATTTGAATTTGCAACTAAGCTATCATTTGATACCTTTTATTCAACCTCACTTTCAGATTATCAACTGAAAACAAGTTGGTCATTGCAAAATCTCCCAAAGAGCCTGCTACCTCTGTGGAAAAATCCTCTTCTTCTAGATTTTGTCCATCCACAAGTACCCCGTGCTTTTTGACCGTTGTACCTTCTTTCAGGTTCATTTCTTATTTCACTACATCTTTCCTCTTCCTACTAAAAAAAAGTCACAGGAAGGTATTTCTTCAATAGATATTGGGGTAAGATAACTTATGTACATAACTTCAAGATGGGGAGTCCCAGAACTTGACTGTAAAGGAGTCACTCTTGTAATAGTACTACCTAAATCTGTGAATTGTGTTCCTTCTACTGTTTTGGGGGTATTGGCAGGAATAGTTGATGATAAAGAAAAAGTAATTTGATTCGGATTTAAAAGTGTCTCGGATTTAAAATCTATTTCAGACCCTGGATGTTCTGTCTGCGAAGTTTCTGATCTTTGTGAAGACACTTCGGGATTCTTTGGTTTTTCCTCCGTAGTCCTTTTATCCAAAGACTTTGGCTCGAAACCTAGAGGTATACTTTCTTATTCTGAAGGAGGGGTTATCGATTCTCCCTGTAGTATATTGGTTAACCTCCTTCCTCTATTCTTTTGGAAAGCAATAAAACTGGCCTATAGGTCAGGAGGTAACACTTGGACTATGTCTAATATTTCTTCATAAGCTCTGATACCTTTAAATATGTCATCACAAGGGGAGTCTTCATGCTCATATGTCTTCATATTGAAATGAGATAGATGATTTACCACAATTTGGTATCGATCATGCCTTTTGAGTTGAACATCTACTAGATTAATGTCCTCTAATGCTACAACTTCTACCTTGGAATGGCCAAAATTTAGCAGTGAAAAATTCCCAATCTGTATAGGAAAAGCTGGCTAGAATTTCTTCTGAACTGCTTTTAACTCTTTGTCGATGCCTCCTATTATTATTTAGTAAGCCACTTCTCTACACACTATTCTTTCAGGAAGAAACTTTGGGAGAGCATGAGGGGGAATCAAACATCTGAAGACTCTGATATAAGAGAAATTATGTTCAATAAACCAATCTGCAATTGTTTTGAGGTTTCCCATGATTTTCTCCAAAATACGAGGGGGTGGATAACCATACAATATTTGGTGCATAGGAATCACTACATAGTGACAGATTTCGTAAAATAAATCTTTTACTTTTTCTTCCCATAGTTTGGAGTGATAGAAATGGATGGGCTCTGCACAGGTTGGGTTCCAGCCCCAATTCATCAATGGAAATCAAGTCATATAACAAATAACATCCATGAAATACGCAGACATATA
>JASDQU010107907.1:125231-139192 GCA_032191745.1 Picea mariana | reverse complement strand
AAGGTCCCTTCACATCATACATTCACATTTTGATCATGCTTTAGCATGGTAATTCCTGTATTAGGATTAATTACAAATTTGGTGGAAACAGGGTGTTACACCCCTCTATCAATGTCACTAGAAGGCACCTCCTCTCGAGATAGTGCAACAAAGATATTCTGTTGCACTATTCTATGAGTCAATGATGAGATGGCTAGATGTACATGTTGAAAGTTCTCTACAATAGGAGGATGCTGGGTAGGGAATTCAGGCCTTCGCCTAGGGGACAGGGACCTAACAAGGGGTTTCTCCTGACATGCTCTTGGTCATGTTCAGACCCTCAACCCACCCCATGGAAGTAACCAATGTCAAAGTAGTTGACATGCTTACCCATAATAAACTCAACCCACAATTTCCTCAGAAAATATAAGCGCATGTCCTTATTATTGCAGGGAGGTTTATCAAAAACCATATACCACTTATCCATCCAGTTTTGACTAATATGGCGATGGATGCACCAATCAATGGAGATGTGTTTCCTGGTCAATGGTAGTTCTTGTTCATTTCTAGGATCCCTAAAAATAGAAAATATTTTTTGTTTTGAAAGGACCATTTCTTTGACTTGGGTGATGTCGAAACCAGTGTTATAGTACTCGTACATTCTTTCCCTATAATCATAAATAGAGGTAAATTTCCCTTCGGCACTTGCAATGGACTACACAATGATGTCCAAAGACATGGCCAAGGAGACTTTGCTAGGATCTCTAGTCTCCCTTAATTGTTCCTCAAGGGTTCATAATATAACCAACCCCTCATCAATTTCAATGTTTACATTGTGCGGTGGTGGTGGGTTGGGGTTTTGATCTTCTTGGTTTTCTTTTGAGTGGTTTAAATTGTATTGGGGTTCACTGTATTATATATGTTGCAATTTCAAATCCCTCACATGTAAAATAGGTTCCTTGGTTATTAAAAATACAAACTTACAATTTTTTTTAATTTAGATTATTGGGAGAAAAATACTAAATTTGAATGACTAAATTGGATTAAAATTAAGAAAAATGTAACATACCTAAACACGGTGTCAAGATCCTCCCTTTCGTCCTCCTCTCTAGCTCCACTATATTTTCCCAATGAGAGAAATGCAAGCGCAATTTGTGCAAAATTGGAACAAATTGTGCTTGAGCCCTTTAATTAATTTTATCAACAAGAACACACACATGTTCTTAGGACCGTGCACACATTTTTCAGACCGTGCATGCATTATTAATAACTTACACACATTCTTTCCACTAAACCTATGTGGCAATCAACATGGAGGTTAGGCCACATCGAAACCTATAGGTATAGGAATGTGTGCGCGTTATTAAGAATGGGCACATGTTCCTGTGAGTGTGTGCTCTTAATCACACCCTTGCCACTTTTTCATCCATGAACTTCTTGCACTCACCCATTAATTCAACCCATTTTCCTAAATTTTCTATTGGTGTATGAATCTTCTAATTTCTGATTTAGTGTTCCCAAATCCAATCATTCAATACATATAAGAGGGTGGGTGTGAGTGGTAACATCCCAAAGTTATTTGGCACATGGGAGTTGAGTATAATCATCTTGGGGAAGAGTGTGAGTCAATAAAGGCAAGCCAAAGGGAGGAAATTCATATGGGTTGAGACAACAATTTTAGGGAGTGAAGTTTTGTGCATGAGGAGAAAGTAGAGAGTAGGAAAGAGAGATTAGAGCTAGTGCATCCATGGAGGGTGAATTATAGAGATTTGTAGAGCGTATTTGGAGTGAATTCGAGTTGGAAAAATGAAGAGCCATGTTGTCAGGCATGAAGAGTGAACTCATGGGTGAGTTGCACTATAACAAAACGTGTTTTTTGTTGGTTTTCTAGTAGTTTTCATAGCAGCAAGTTCCCTTGAGTTCCCAACTGAGATATTCCTAGTTACCTATGCCAGAGAAACCCGAATAAACAAATGGGAAATCCAAGAGACTGATATTAGTGAAGGGGTGCATTCCTTGGGTTGGTCGGGTCAAGAGGAAGAGAGCTGGTGGAAAATCAGGATAGTTGTAGGAAGATATCAAGGGATAGTGAGAGAGCACCCTCTTTTTTGGATTACTAGCCCTGGCTCGGAGGCGACTGGTTATTGAGATTTGGTACAATCAATTTATGTTTTGGTGGAACGTTTGTCCCAAGCAGTTGGTTGCACAACATAATTAAAAGATAAGTGTTTTATCTTTTTGTAGTGTTATTTCATGAGTTTATTTGTTATGCATGAACTCTGAGTACTTTCGAATGAATTATATGTTGTTGTGTGAATTATTAATTTGCATTCATGTTATTTTGGTATGTTTTAGATACATCTATTTTATGGTTATAGACAACAATTATTTCTGGTTCTAATTCCTAGATGAAAGATATAGAAAATCAGTTAGTTGTAAAAATAATTAAATTACTTTAAAAAAAAATCATTTTTATGAGTATTCTGCACCGTAATGTCCCTCGATTGGGATGGGGGGGCGTTACATTATGGTATTAGAGCCTCTGGTTCAAATATCATGCTTGGATGGGCTCGAACCAGAGTGAATTGGTGAAATTCGTTGTTGCATATTTTGTCTTTGACAGGTTTGGGAAAAAATGGAGACTTTAGAGAGAAATCCACAAATCCTTGGGAAAAATCCAAGTTTGAATGATTCTTTATGGCTTAAGAAGGTTAACGGAGTAGAAAAATAAAGTTGCAGATGGAAGTTCGACCTGGAAGGGTCAAAACTTGAGTTTTAATGGCTACATGTAGAGTTACAAGAAGTTTGGTGAATCAATGATCGAGATCTCTTTTGATCTCAAGATCGACGACCAATATTCACTATTAGAAATTTATAAATTCGTAATGTTTTGGTCTTTTGAAAGTTTCATCAAATTGATGACTTAGATTCATCGGAGGTTTTGGTCAAAAATTTCTAACTATGGAAATTCACCAAGATAAATCGTCGACGACTGATGGCTGGGTCGACCAAAATGGCAAAGAGTTAGTTTCAGCCAAAGGACATTACTAATCATCAATGGATGATGATAAACATCAACTGAATCTCGCAAATAATTTTCAATCGCCAATGGAAATAATCGATGATTGATAGGTCGGTGGTAGGGCGTCAGTCGATTCGATGAAGTGCTTCAAATCAAGGAACAAAATTCGTCGATGGTTGATGGGTCCTTGGTCGGGTGTCAGCCGATTCAACAAAGTGTCTCAAATTAATCAAGAGAATTTGTCAATGACCAATGCATGAATGGTTGGGCATTGGAAAATTCAGAAAAGTGCTTGAGATGTCTAAGAGAATCGGTCGATAGCCGATGGAGGAAAGAGGATGATGATGTCAGCATCGACGTGTCATGCCACGTCACCCAAGTTTACACCTAAGGATGATGTGTCATGCCACATTATCATTCACATGTCATGCCACATCACCCAATTTGATAGATTAGGATGACATGTCATGCCATGTCATCGACCACATGTCATGTCATGACAATATTTTCCACATTATCCAATATCAGTGGTCGACGGCCGATGGTCAGGTCGATTGATTTGGGAAAGTGTTTTCGATAGTCATCGGGGATCATCGACCATCAATAGGACAATGATCAGGAATCAACAGAATCAGTGAGGATTTCCATTCACAAACAAATATCACTAATGGTCGATGGTTGAATCAGTCGATTTGGAGTTGTGTACAAATCGATTGTTGGGGGAATGGGCTAATGGTCGATGGTCATGTCAGTAGATCAAAGAAAGTGTGGTGTGTGCTGAAGGAAGAACACTGATCAATGATGGTCGATGTAGTGTAGATCAATGTCTCAGATTCCACGTGATTTGAGATGAACAATTCATATTTAAAGGATTATTACATTAGTAAAATAGTTCGTTTTGTGTGAATTTTTGTGGTCTTTGAAGGTCATTAAATTGTGGGGAACTTTTTAGGGCCTAAACAGACATTTTTATCCAATCAAAACCCATGAGAACAGAGTGTACCAAGGTACACTATGTTTCTACATCTCAAATAAAATAACTTGAAGAGAACTATCCAATGAGATAGATGGTTTGCAAAATAGAGCTTGTATGAGAAAGTTACATCCAAAAGAGTAAGGGTAAAATTTTGGCACTAGTTTTACTTCCAGAGGGCATAACTCCATGCTCAAAAGTTTGTTTGGGGAACATGAGTAGTCAATGGAAATATTATGTCCCATATAAGCCAACGGGGAAGCCATATTTTGGTTCTGGGTACCTACAAATGTGTAGGAAGATAAATAAGACACTTGTATTATGCAAGGATAAATTGGGTAAAACATCCTAAACTTCTTTGAACCGTAACTTTCATGTCAGATCCCAAATTTGAGAAAACAAATAATTGTTGGAAATGTCTTGAGGAGTAGAAGACATATTTCCACCCCTAATTTTGAATTGGACAATAATAATTCTCATAAATTAATAAATATATTTTTGTAGAAGTGAAAGAGTGGAAAATTGCATCATGTAAATGTTGTAACGTTTCTCTCAGAACTCAGATTGAGGCTTTATTACAGTTGTTGGAAATATTTTTCAGAGAGGAATGCATGTAGAAAATAAAATTTTGAATTCATGCAATGTTTCCTTCATAAACTAATGAATAAATAACTTGTATACTAATAGGTGAAATGGTTATTTCTATGCATGCTTTAACAATAATTATTACATGCACATTTCTTGTCGAATTAGAGGTACAAAAAGAAACTTTAGTTCCTATATGAGGACTAGAGTTATCGAATATGCCCAAGGATATTATATCCATGAGGAAGAATTTAGATGTCTGCATGTCAACATGGAGAATGTTGAGACAAAGTTAAATGGAAGAAGTGATAGGAAAGAGCCTTTCACTATTACAAGCCTTCATAGGGAAGTGTAGAGCTATAGAGATTATAATGAAAGGATTATGAAGGCTTAGGAAGAGATACTTCAGAGCTTAAACACATGTTTCATAAGCATGTTAACAAGGACTTTGGCACTAAGAAAGAAGTTAGTGCTAGACAAGTGTCAGTATCTAAATTCCATAGAAAAAGGGATGATAATGGAAATGACAGGAAGCCAAGAAGCATGAGCAAGCTCCATCATTCTCCAAGGAAATACACTAGAAGAACTCGTGCAAGTTCAGGGCTAGGGAGAAACCCAAGCGTGTTGCCTGTTTGGAGGAAAAGAAGAAGGAATGATGAAGACATATTGGAAGGTGAACTCAAGAATATCAAGCCACCTACTTTTAATGGTGAACACATGAAAGGAGGAGATGTTGAGGCATGTTTGTTGGAAATGAAGAAATATTTCTAGCTGAATGATTACCCATCACAGGTTGAAGCTAGAATTGCCACCTACCACTAACAAAGAAATACAACCATGTGATGGGATCAACTTAAGCAAGCCAAAAACCTTGATGAGAAGAGGA
This sequence comes from Picea mariana, assembly GCA_032191745.1. Lineage (NCBI taxonomy): Eukaryota > Viridiplantae > Streptophyta > Pinopsida > Pinales > Pinaceae > Picea > Picea mariana. The sequence continues at coordinate 133,747 of JASDQU010107907.1, read as the reverse complement.
TCTCTTGGAGGTAGTTCAAAGAATATTTACAAGAGAAATATTTTTCCGAGCATTACTATGAAATAAACATGAAATAGTTCTTTGAACTCAAGTCGGGAACCATGACAATGGAGGAATATGAGAAAATTTTACTTGAGTTGCTGAAATATGTTGACATCATCAAGGATGAGAAAGTTAAAATACAAAGGTTTCTAAGTGGGTTACCATCCCTCTATAGTGACAAGATATAATATGATAACACCAAGACTTTGGAGGAGAGGATAAGGAGAGGAAGGAATCTTTATCAGTAGACAAAATAAATACCAATGTTCCAGAAGGATTGTAATGACAAGATGAAATGGAAAAAGGACCAAAGGTAGAAAGGTTTTAAGCCACCCTTTTTCAGGAATAATTCCCAAGAAAATCAGGTGGTCAGTTAGCTAAAAATGATCACAAGACAAAATATTCATTTGAGAAAAGGCCAAGGAAGAAATTTGTTCAATGTTGGGGATGTGAGGGAAACCATTTATATAGGGATTTATCTCACAACGAAAAAAGAATGATGAATGTCCACAACATTCAAGAGTTTGAAACAATGGAAGATATGTGAGGAATCGTGCGAAGAATTTATGTAGCCTTGGACAATAAGAAAGATGAATATCAATCCCCCGTGATTTAAGTGGAAGGTAATATTGATAACTAGCCCATAGGAATTTTGATTGATTTTTGAGCTATCCATAGTTACATAAATAATAACATTGTTGAGATATTGCACTTGCAAAGGAGTAAACCTAAGATATCTTGGTTAGATCAATTAGCCACAGGATCTAAGAGAAAGATCAATGAATTGGTTAAATATTGTCAAATAGACATGAATGGACTCAACAAAAGGGTAGATGTAAACATCATACCATTGGGTTCATGTGACTATCTAATTGGCATGAATTGGCTGGAAAAACACCATTTTTCCTTAGACTGTTATGACAAGACAATCACATGTTTTGATGAAGAAAGGCAACAAGGAAAGGTTCAAGGAATTCCAAGAGTTGTATCCGTTAGAGAAATTTCAGCTATGTAGTTGAAGAAGAGTTTTAGAAAGGGATGTCATATTTTTGCACCACATATGGAAGAGGTAGCCAAAGATAAAGTGGAAAGCATTGAAGACCATTCGATATTTAAGGATTCTGAAGATGTTTTTATAGGAATCCCATGATTTCCACCAAAGAGAGACATTGTTTTCCCTATTGATTTGGTTCCAAGAGCTTCCCCAATGTCCAAGACACCATATAAAATGGCCACACCAGAATTGAAAGAGTTGCATATGAAACTTGAATATTTTTTTAAAAAGGGGTATATATGCCCAAGTGTGTCACCTTGGGGAGCCGCAATTATTTTTGTGAAGAATAAATATGAAACCTTAAGGTTTTGTATTTATTTTAGGAAGTTGAATAAGGCCACAATAAATAACAAGTATCCTTTGCCAAGAATTGATAAATTGTTTGATCAGTTGAAAGGTGTAAGAATATTTTTGAAGATTGACTGGAGATTAGGATATCATAAAGTAAGGATAAAAGAAGAAGACGTCAACAAGAAAACATTAAGGACAAGATATGTGCATTATGAATTCATGGTAGAACTATTTGGACTATCAAATGCCATGACTGTCTTTATGTCACTAATGAATGGAGTGTCCCAGGAGTACCTAAACAAGTTTGTGATTATGTTCCTAGATGATATAATCATCTATTCTAAATCAAAACATGAGCATGAGTAACATTTAATGAAGGTGTTTCAAGTTTTAAAAGAGAATAAGTTGTATGCTAAGCTAAATAAGTGCATCTTTTACCAAAAGAAGATTCACTACTTGGGGCATATAATTTCAACATATGAGATAATGGATCCTAAGAAGATAGAGGCAATTAGAGGATGGATAGTGCCAAATAATGTCATAGAGGTTATATCATTCATGGGTCTTTCTAGTTATTACCAAATATTCATAAAATGATTTTTGAACATTGCAAGTCCAATCACGTTTTTGCAAAAGAAGGGACTGAAGTTTGAATGGACTTCCAATTGTGAACAAAGTTTACAATAGTTGAAGGAAATATTGACAAGTGCATCAATATTGAAGATTGCAGATACAAATGGAGATTTTTTTTTGTGCATGCAAGGAAGGGCTTGGTGGAGTTCTTAGCCAAAAGGATCATGTGGTATGCTATGAATCTAGAAAATTAAAATAACATGAAAGGAATTATGCTACACATGATTTGGAATTGGTAGAAATTGTACAAGCACTAAAAATGTCGAGGCATTACCTCATGGGTAAGAGAATTGATCTAAGGACAGACCATTGTGGTCTCAACCATTATTTTGGACAACTAACACTAAATTCCACACAAACAAGATGGCTAGAATTTCTGACTGAATATGATTTTGAAATTAAGCATATAAATGGAAAGGAAAATCAGGTGGTCTATTGTTCCATAGTTTATACTTAAGGATTCAAAGTATAAATTCTAGGTATCCGAAAAAGTAAAGAAGATTTTTTATAAATGCAAAGGAAATTAGTTCTTTAGGAAAATAAGCTATGGTTGATTTCTGAGTTGTCTTTGTCTTGCTTCCAATCGTTCCTGGATGCTTATGTCCTGTTCAATGGATGCCCATGAATGTTCGAGTTCAACCATGGTGGTGGTTGTCTCTAGGATAGTATTAAATAAGGTTAACATGATGCTAGTCTGATCTGTGAGACCAGGTTCTATATTAGGTTGTCTTGCAACAGGTACAGTCATGGAGGAAGAGAAAGTTAAAAGATCTGTTACTTTCTTTTTAGGTTTTCTGATTCTATTTTAGATTATATGAGAAAGTTCCCGAATTTGAATTAATAATATAACTATTTCAGAGGACCTTTCTTGTTTTTCAGTAAAATTGAAAATAATGAATGTGATGAAAGAAAACATAAAGTTGTTTAAACAATGTGAGGCATCAATCATGGAGGAATCTCACTTTGTAACAGGAGAATAAAATAGACGAGAAAACTTTAATGAATCATAAAGATATGGTGATCTAAATAATCCACGGGTCTTGTGTCTGCTAATAACAAACACAGAGTAAAATATGTAAACAATTAGATGACACAAATAACATATAACCACAGTAGATGTTGTACTAAATTGTAGTTAAGCATTCATCAAATATATGTAAGAAATGATGTTGAACATGAAAGTATAGAGGAAGAAATAACTCAGGATTGATGGAATATGGAGTCTCAAGTTTGTATTGTCTTAATTATTGTAAAGGAGAAATTTCTCTGCTACAATCGGCCAGAAAAAAGCCTTCTTTAAGTCTTTTGAAATTATATTTATACAAAATAGCATCAACCCTATACTCTTGGTGTTTTCCTAACTCCTAGGTGCTAACAGTTACATAATACAAACTTGAACCGTTTCGCTTGGTTACCTTTTACTTCTCTGTCACTCTGACAAAATGAGAATTCATATGTTACTTCATTATTTCTTTGAAGTATTTCCTTCACTTGGTTCGAGACACTGCACGCATCTACTTAGAAAATGTAATAAAATTCTAGAAGGCTTTGGCATATCCTTTGCCTCAAACATATACAACTTCCTCTAAATTTTCAGCAACCTATCTTCAATCCTTCTATATTCAAACTTAACTAATTGCAATTGTAAATTTGGCTTCACTAGCCACCTGCCCATTTGGGTAACATCAATCTGTTTTAACTGCGAAATTTCAATATGAATTTCATTCAAGATCTCTTTGATGTTCAATTGATGCTCTATAACATTGATCTATCCTAATAGTTTAGAACAATCGTCTTTTCCAATGCCTAGCGATTTTTTATCTAGCAAATCGAAGGAATCTTCATATTCTTCCTTTATCTCTTTAGCCATTTTCCTAATTTTGGCTATATTTTCCTCCCATACCTTCAGGATGATATCACCCCTGATTTTTTCTGTGACAATTAATCTAGGAGTTACTGGTACCTCTTCTTTAGCCAAAAGTACGACTGCCTTTTGAAAAGTGGCTTGGGCTGCTTTAGCCTCTTTTTCTTTGAAAGAAATGTTATCTAATGATTGATTTTATTCTTGAAAATAGTTTTGAATGATCTCAACTTTATAAAACATGCTTTGTTGTTCTTCTTCTAGCTTCTAATGTACTTCCAGTGCCTGGTCTTGAAATATTGTTATATTTACCACCTGGTTTTCAGTAGAACTCAATTTATCTTATAGCTGCCTCACTAATTCCTCTTTCCAAATGATTTGCCCTTGACTTGCTTGCACCTTCTTATACATTTCATCTAGGCTAGACTTGAGCATTTGGATTTCCTATTTGTCAACAACTCTATCATGCTCAAGTCCTTTATTAATATCATCTCTAATATTATTCTATGTGTTCCTTATTTGAGTTTGCAATTGAGCTATCATTTGATTCCTTTTATTCAACCTCACTTTCAGATTATCAACTGAAAACAAGTTGGTCATCGTGAAAGCTCCCAAAGAGCCTGCTACCTCTCTGGCAAAATCCTCTTCCTCTAGATTTTGTCCATCCACAAGTACCATGTGCTTTTTTACCATTGTACCTTCTTTCAGATGCATTTCTTGTTTCACTACAGCTTTCCTCTTCCTACTGAAAAAAAAAATAGAGAAAGTTACTTCTTCAATAGAGATTGGGTTAAGATAACTTATGTACATAACTTCAAGATGGGGAGTCCCAGAACTTGACTGTAAAGGAGCCACTATTGTAATAGGACTACCTAAATCTGTGGATTGTGTTCCTTCTATTGTTTTGGGGGTATCAACAGGAATAGTTGATGATAAAGGAAAAGTAATTTGATTCGGATTTAAAAGTGTCTCAGATTTAAACTCCATTTCAGACATTGGATGTTCTGTCTGCGAAGTTTTTGATCTTTGTGAAGACACTTCAAGATTCTTTGGGTTTTCCTCCGTAGTCCTTTTATCCAAAGACTTTGGTTCGAAACCTAGAGGTGTACTTTCTTGTTCTGAAGGAGGGGTTATTGATTCTCCCTGTAGTATATTGGTTAACCCACTTCCTCTGTTCTTTTGGAAGGAAATAAAGCTGGCCTATAGGTCAGGGGGTAACACTTGGACTCTGTCTAATATTTATTCATAAGCTCTGATACCTTTAAATATTTCATCACAGGGGGGTCTCCATGCTCATATGTCTTCATATTGCAATGAGCTAGATGATTTACCACAATTTGGTATCGATCATGTCTTCTGAGTTCAACATATACTAGTTTAATGTCCTCTAATGTTGTAGCTTCTACCTTGGAATGGCCAAAATTTAGCAGTGAAAACTTCCCAATCTGTATAGGAAAAGCTGGACAAAATTTATTTTGAACTTCTTTTAACTCTTTGTCGATGCCTCCTATTATTATTTGGTAAGACACTTCTCTGCACACCATTCTTTCAGGAAGAAACTTTGGGAGAGCATGAGTGGGAATCGAACATCTGAAGACTCTGATATAAGAGAAATTATGTTCAATAAACCAATCTGCAATTGTTTTGAGGTTTCCCATGGATTTCTCCAAAATGTGAGGGGGTGGATAGCCATACAATATTTGGTGCATAGGAATCACTAGATAGTGACAGATTTCATAAAAGAAATCTTTTACTTTTTCTTCCCATAGTTTAGACTGATAGAAATGGATGGGTTCTGCACAGGTTGGGTTCCAGCTCCAATTCATCAATGGAAATGGAGTCATATAAAAGATAACATCCATGACATACACAGACATATAAAACGACACAGGTTGGCCTTTCTACTTTTCCATTTGGTACTCAACAATCTCCTTGGTTAGGTTATCTGATAGAATCTTATCCCAATTGAAAGTGAAGCCCTTGACTACCTTGTGCATAATTGGAACCCATTCCGCCAGGAAATGGGTAGGGATTTTCCTCCCAAATAGTCTACATAACATCATAGCTATATAGACTATATATTCATTTAACAATGCGGTGGCATGAACACCATGGGAATCAACTCTAAATTTCATTGAAATTCCCCACCATTTTTTAATTATATCTGAATAGGTTTGGTCAAATTTTGTACACTCCTTTCACTGAAACTCTTCTATGAATTCGAAATTATAACTATATTTAGAAACAGGGGATAGCTTGTACATTACTTGAATATGTTCTGGCCTGAAAGAGACGACGATGACCTTTTGATGATTTATGATGCTCCTAGTCTACACATCGGTGTTCATCAGAGCCCAGTTTATCATGTCATTGTATGGCATGAGCTTCGGCCATGTAGCTATTTTATGGAGCTCCACCTCTTCTATAACTCCGAGTTTAGTTCCAATCTTATCAGTCTTTTTGTTTCCAAAATCATCTAGGCAATTATTAACCTCCTACTCCAAGATTTTGAAAATCTGCATCCAAGACCTGACCGAATCTACAACATGTGGTGTGGTATCAGTTAGAACATCTGAGTTCATATTTGAGCTTTCACCTGTGTCGTCACTCCTCTTCAGCATTTTCTTGGGTGCCACGATACCTATGATAAAAAGAGGATTCTTATTACAGAAAAGAAGGCGTAATCTTTCTCAAATACAACTTGCTAACTTGCTGAAAGTGCAAATGAAATTTGAAATAGAAACCTTTATTCACCTTCAGTATGCCTTCATTAGAATGTGCTCCTATGATGAATTTATTTGTCTTAATGAGGAGAGTACGACTGGAGATACACGTCTTACACTATAAAATATTTCCATTAATCCATAATACATACTGTCAAATATCAACGATTCGGGACTGGGAGTTTTGGATGTAATATCACTAAAGAATCTCGAAAAGAGAAAATGCGAAAAACCATTTTATATCGTTAACTTCTGTTTTGATGTTAGTTTAATCACACTTAAGCACTTAATACTTTCGGGACTTCATACTTCAGATTATTTTGGGTATAATGAGTGATAATTTTTTTGATTTCCAAGAACCTGACTGATTAACAATATGTTAAGTATGTTTAAAATTTTAATTCATCACAATTAAATGGGATTTCATGACTTACACATCGGGATTTTGAGTTGTCATTTGAGGTGGGATTGCCGAAAATGAAATTACGATAAGCTTAAATTACTGTTAAACATTTTTAATCATTCTTATTAATATTGGTTTAACTTCTTTTAAATTAAATTTTCGTGACTTCGGTATCGGGGATTTGGGGTTGTCATTAAATATCAAACTACACAAATCGCAGAACCCCGAAGCCTGAAACTTTAGTAAATATTTTTAATGTTTTCACCCTTTTTTTTTTTTCAAAACAAGGACGGTTCCATAATCTGCTAAGAGATTTAAACCATTGGATCGATCGGATGACTTTATTTCGACATTGATTACCTGATTGCATTTTTGTGCTCCTTTTTATTTAAACAAAAATGGAATTTTAATTTAGTCTAAGGTTTTTTAGGAAAATATAAAGTTTGTTTCAACATAGTCTCCATCTAGGGATCTCATCTTCTTGCGGGACCAGAAGAACATGTAGACCGAGTGCCTTTATTGGGTAAATTGAGTCATTATTGCAGTTTTGTGAAACACATTTTGGAGAAAACACAAAACGGTACTTTAAGATTTCATCCTTAACTTTGAAAACTCTTCAAAACTAAAACATTCGGTGGTTTCGAGCTAGCTTATAATAGTTTTCCTTTTCTAAAAATGACCTCAGATTTGTATAAGGTAATCAAAACAACCTTAATTGTTCTACCAGGTTTTCTTTGATTTTGTTTGCATCAAGGTAAAGTAATTCCAATGTTTTAAGTTAGGGAATCCCATAATCTTATAATGCAGATCCAGTCGAAAAGAGGAATAGTTACTAGAGCATCTTGTAATTCATGTATAACAGCCTATCAGATATGTAGACATTGTTTCACTGCCAGCAAGCCTATTCAGTCCCCGGTGAAGTTATCAGATTTCCCACATTGAATTTCCTTTCACCACTTCGATTAGTATTTTAGCATTTAAATGCTGAGATGAGGGAAATCATATAATGAATTTTCTTTCTTCATCTCTTTTGGACTAGATGGGGGCAATCATTTAATGAATTTCCTTTCACCATCTGTCTTGTTTCAAAATATGAAGTGGGGGAAATCAATCAGTATGAAATATACCCCAGAAAATATATGTTTATAATTTAACAATAGAGGTATGTCAACTCACTTTAATTGCTCTGGACTAATCCTCTCCCGACCTTCAAACATCTTTGGCTTCAGGGAAATTCTCAAGGGGGATTCTTATTTTATTTTTCAGGGACTTTCCTTGAGTGAAACCAATCATTTTAATCCTGTTAGAATGACTAAGAGATCTAGGATTAACCTAGACATACTTCCAGTTCAGCTAAAGTTAGAGGAACTATAAAATTTTACCTATTCTCCTTTTGAAGGTTAGTTTATGAGTTTTCAAAGTTAAGGTGAGACCTTTCTTCTCTTATGAGGCTTATGGGAAGATATCAAGCATCAAGTGAAGAGAAGGATTGATCATAGACAGGGGAAA
>JASDQU010107907.1:104730-122331 GCA_032191745.1 Picea mariana | reverse complement strand
ATATAAAGAAGCAATTCGTACCTTTTGTGTATGTGGCACATTATGGAGATCAAAGAATTTCTCCATCTGAAGTATCCATGTGATTGGGTCCTTGCCATCAAACTTCCTCATATCCATCTTAGGAACGTGGTTGGTCTTCAAACCAAAGTTGGAGTTTCTCCATTCTTGATTCACCTTCCTTGTGTCTTCATCATGAATTTCATGGGATTCATTTTCACTTTTGGGTGTCTTCTCTATTACGAAATTTCTCAACACTTCCATGATCTCCCCTTTTAATCCATCCATCTTAGATTCCATTGAATCCATCTTAGTATCCAACTGAGCTTTCATTGAATCCATCTTAGTATCCAACTGTGCTTCCATTGAATCCATCTTCTTTTGTAGTTCATTTATGTCCCGACGCATTTCTTCACCTTCATCAAAAGTCTAATTAGGATTTTCTGGAGGCTTATTTTGTGTAGAAGGTCCCTTTTTTGGTGGCATGTTGGCCAAATATCACTTTTGAATCTTGATTTTGAGGCGGTTCTGCTAGATAATATTTATTCTGTCCTATCTCCCACTTTTCGGCCTTTTTGGGTATGAAACTTTCTTTTAGGTAGTTTTCTGATATTTCTTCTTTGCAATGTCACAGGTCTGATCAAAATTGGATGTGCCAAGTGGAATTTACGGTAACTTCCTCACAACTTTCTGACTTTTGGCCTTTCCAGGAGATCTAACTTGTATAGAATGCCTCGGACAAAATAATTGATATCAAATTTTGAAACTCGTACCCAAAATACTAAAGACTATCCACGATCCAATTCAACCAGTCCCACTCAATTTGGATACTCCAGCAAGAAGTTGTGTTTTTTTTTACCTAGAACACCTTCTTGAGACTAGTCAATAGGACTAGTCAGATACCCTATCTTACACAAGGTGTATCTACAAATTTAAGATGACCCAGAATATGAATTTTTTTCCACAGATACATTACTAATTTCTGTAAATTTCCTCTATATTTGAGGGTCTGAAACATTACAGAAAATTTTTTATAGCGAAAATTCCAAAATGACTCATTTCAGGATGATTCCAGAACCCTATCTTGTACAGGATGTATCTCCAAAAGTATAAGTCCTCAGGAGATAAATTTTGAACCCAATGTACCTTGATCTGTCTACTAAATACCCTCCAAGTGGTTCCTTTTGAAACATTGTAGAAAAAAATTTATAGTGAAAATTCCACGGTATATCAGATGTAGCAGCGAAACCCCAAGACCTTGAGCTCTGATACCATATGTTAAGAACCAAACATCAATATAGCATAGAAAAACCTCAGGAAAAGTACTCAACGCCTTGAAAAAGAGATAATTTCAGATAATAAGCCTCTTCGAGGGGGAAACCTACTTTTACCCCACTTAAATGTTCAAGTACCAGATGATTCAAAATGAAAATGTCTCCTTGGTATATATAGGAGACTAGGAGGTATAATTACAAATAATGGCCTAAAGCTAACATAATTAAAATAACATTACTAATCTAAATTAAAACTAATGGCCTAAAGACGACATAAATAAAATAGCATTACTAATCTAATATGCCCCAATTAAGGGGTAATGAGCCAACATTAGGGCTTAACACTCTCCTTCCATCACTATCAGGTTGAACCAGTATATCCTTAACATAACTGGTAGGCACATAAGAAATGATCTTTGAATGTAGTACGTAAGTTCTGAAAGATTTGAGAGCTTTCACCATTGCATAATCTTGTTTTTCCAATATGTCATATTTTAGCTCAGCATCTCTGAGCCTTTTACTAAAAAATGCAATTAGTTACTCAAAACCTTCCTGATTGTTTTGTAACAGTACGACTGGGATGGTGTGTTTAGAGGCGAAAGAAAAAATCAGAAACTCCTTCGTATAATCTGGGTTTGCCAGTACTGGTGCTTCACTTGTAACCCTTTTGATACGTTGAAATGACGCTTCGGATTTATTATTCCACTTAACCTCGATGTCCTTCTTAAGCATATTTGTAATCAATTTTACAATTTCAACAAAGTTTGGGATAAATCTTCTCAAGAAATTTATTTTTCCTAAAAAAGACTGAATTTCTTTTACATTTCTAGGAATATTTATAGTATCTATTGCTTCAATCCTTTTCGGGTCAATCTTGATTCCATACCTAGACACTATATGGCCCAAGAGTTTACCTTCTTGCATTGTGAAATGATATTTCTTGGGATTCAGAGACAAACCAAATTTGCGACATTTTTCAAAAGTTTGCTTGAGATGTACTAGATGTTCTGCATCATATTTAGAAAAAAAAATTAGATCATCAAGGTAAATAACAACAAACTTATCTCTTTCTCCAACGAAAGCGATGTCCATAGCTCATTGGAAAGTTTCTCATGCATTCATTAAACCGAATGGCATTTTGTCATACATAAAGGTACCCCAAGTGGTAGTGAATGCAGTTTTTTTGTTATCATCTTGATGGACTACAATTTGGTTGTAGCCTGAAAAACCATCAATCATAGACGTTTTGTTAGCTCCAACTGCTTTCTCTAAAACGTGATCCATCTTAGGCAATGGATAATTGTCTTTAAGTGATGATCGGTTTAAATTTATAAAGTCTACACACAGTCTGATTTCATCGTTTTTCTTTCTTACTGAGACTAAATTAGCTACCCACTCGGAGTATCTCAGTGGGACAATGATCTTGGTGTCCAGAAATTTCTTCACTTCTTTCTCTATCACCGGAAGTAACATAGGGTTAATCTGTCTGAGTTTCTGCCTAAAAGGTTTGACACCTTGTTTCAAAGGAATTTTGTGTTCCATTATAGTAGTGTCATAAGTTCTCAATTCATCATAGGACCAAGAAAAAACGTCTTTATATTGTCTAAGCAACTCGACATACTTACTTTTTATTTAAGGAGGACGGTACTTAGATAATTTTACCAACCTAGGATTTTTTTTGGTACCTATATTGCAATCTTCAACCTCCTCTGGTTGAGGCTGTAAAGTGGACTTCAAAGGGATGTCATCGTGATTAAATAACCTCTCTAAGGGGATCAGGCCTTTGGGGATCTGATTATTTTTCAAAATAATCATATGATGATTAGCAATCTTATCTTGAAACTCTTGGGGATCTTCCCCTTCTTGCATGATCCAAGTGGGATCATTCTGGTTTTCTTGGTTGACATGTGTTTCACTAAAATCATCTACCATTTCTAAAAATTTCTCGATCTTCTCATCATCCTCAAAAACCTGCCAATGTTGTATGTTATTCAGTATAGAAGGTCTATGTCTCTTCTCTATATGGTATTTAAGTTTGAAAATTGTTGGAGGCACAAAGGTTGAGGCTGCTTTAGCCAGTGAATCTACCCGTTGATTTTCAGTCCTAGGGATGTAATGAACATTAAATGATCATAAAAAGTTCTCAATTAAATCCCAGGCACAGTTCCTATAAGTTCTCAACCTTGGATTCTTAGCCTGGTATTGATGATTAATTTGTTTTATGATCAGTTCAGCATCACCATAGACTTCTAAGTTCTTAATCTTTAATTTTCTGGCAGCTTCTAATCCTAGGACTAGAGCCTCATATTCACATACATTGTTAGTATAATATATGTCCCATTGTAATCTATAAGAAAAAGGTATAATGAACTCATCATCAGGTGCCACAAACAACACTCCAGCTCCCACTCCTTCACAAGATGAAGCACCATCAAAAAACATTTTCGAAACTTCAGAACTATATACATCTTTATTTATTTTTTCTTCTTTTTCTTTTTCCTTTTCTATACAACTTTATTCTATACATACATCAATATCATCATCAATAGACAGAATATAATTCCCTAAATCCTGATCAACAATATAAACAGGGTAGTTATTTGGGTTCAACGACTCACTTACCATAAACGTTAACCTCATTTCTTTGTACAAGCGTGTGAACTGTCCTCCAAAGATCAGGATAGTGGTGTACATCATGTCGAGTTGGACGGATCCTCCAAGTTTGGCACCCCAAGATCTAGATAACAAAATTACATACTTTGGGGGTATATCAACAAAAACCACATCCATCAGAATGCTTTTTACCGGTATCTATGCAAGATTGATCATTAAATATTTTATGATACCTATACATTTAAATTTTCTCGAATCAAATGAATACAAATCTCCATAAGGTCCAGTGATTTTGAGACCAAGTCTATCCATAATGGCTTTAGGCATTACATTGTGACAGGATCCAGAATCCAACATGCAATTATGGAGCAGGTGATCATGCATAGTTAGAGTGATATAGAAAGGGGAAACAGTATCTATGGCACCTTCGAAATGTGGACTGAAAATTATATTAGGCTTGTCATCTTCTAGATTAATAACGTCAGCCTGACTTTCAATGTCTGAAAAACTAATTATTTTAGCAATTTGTTTTCTGTATATTGTGTTTTTTCTAGTTCGAAAAGAGGTATAGGGATTTTGATTTTATTAATTTCATTTTCCAGACTAAAATTTCCCGTTGTTTTATCGAATTCTGTGGTTTGATCTTATATCCCCTTCTTTTCAGTTTTATTCTTTTGTGAGGTTTTTTTTTCATCCACAGGAACCTCCGCTTTCCTTGTGTTGATGACTGGTGTTTCTGCTGGATTTGTTTTGGTAGACTATATGTCAGCAGCATTGGTTTTAACAGTCTGCTTTTCAGCAACTTTTGAAGCTACCTCATCTGTTTCCCCCCTTGGCAGGATTTTCTTCACTGGGGTGGTTGTGATATTCCTGTTTCTAGGCCTTGGATTGTACCTCTGGTGGATTTCAACCATTATATCATCAACAATTCCTTGATAAGATGAATCTTTTGTAATATTGTTGTTCTTGTTATTTTCATATCTGTATTATGTATTTAAGGATTTTTCATAATCTTGTCTCGTCAAATATGGTTCTTGATAGTCATCACCAAGATTATTTATGTCTTCTTCTAACTCCTCAAAATCTTGCATATCTTCTCCTCCTATAAAATTTTCATTTTTGAAGGGGGCTTGAATCTTTTGGTCTTCATTCTTAATTTGTCTCTGTTGTGTTTGAGGGTTAGGATTCCTTCTGAAATCCTTTCTAGGGAAATGATCATTCTTTGATTGGTCCAATTCCATTCTTGATATCTTATTCGACAATTCTTTAATTGTTCTCACCATGTCATCCATCTTATCTTCTGAATACCTCCCAGATCCTAAGGGGCCCCCTTGTTCTCTGTACCTTCTAGTTTCTTTATTTCTCATTTCAAATTTTGTTTTTAGCTTTCTTGATGCCATCATATTTGACTCAATTTCTAAAGCATCATCCTACATTTTAGTGAGGTCTATAGATCTCTTTTCCCTCAACAACAGAGAAAACTCAGGGTCAAAAGACCCAACAAAAGTTACTTTCACTGCAGGTTGGGAAGGTTTAACCTCGGCTGGAATTTTATTATACATTTTATTAAACCTTTGGGTAAACTCAAGAACTGATTCTGAATTTTTCTTTCTCAAAGCCCCAAAATTGGTTAGATAGTAGAGATGATATTTCCTTTCTCCCCATTGTCTGATAAAAGCATTTTCCAACTCGTCGTATGGTCCTATTAATCCTGCTTCTAGACCTCGAAACAAGGTTCTCACCTATCCTTCAAAGGTTTGAACTAAGAGTCTCGAATAAACATCCTCATGTTCAAGACCAAGAATGTCAACAAATTGATCAAATAAATTGATGTGTTCAATAGCAATCAAGTCTCCCTCCCTAGTGAATTTCGACAGATTTTTCATATAATTTTCAGGTAGGTCATGGAGGGGAACTGGGAGAACTAGGGGGGTGTATCTAGTGGCCACCTTAGCAAAAATCCAAGGAGGGGGAGGTGGTCCGTGACCGACTCCTCCTCTTCTTGCACCTCCAGCACCACCTGCTCCGGCCGTAGCCATTGAAAAATTAGGAGATGAAACTTGGAGATTATAAGGAGGAATTTTAAAGGGGTGTGGTAACTCTTCGGCTGTGTCTGGATAGGGTGAGATGATTTCAGGAAACTGATCATCAAAGGACAGGAGACTTGAAAAAGAGGGACTTGGAAAATGAGGACTACTTTTCTCGGACTCACATGGTGTATATACAGGAGAACCAACAGGGGTCGAGTCAAGGTATAAAGTATATTCTTAGAAGTTATGAGAGATTGGAAACTGAAACTCTGGAAGTGAAGAAATGTCAATCGAGGTCAGAAGTGAGATAGATATTTTACTTTTATTTGTAAAAGAAACAATTGAAAAATTCTCAGCTTTAAATTTGGGTAAGACCAACCCGGGCTCTAGGATTTCAATTCTATCGATGGATGGTTCTCCACAAATGAGTGGGGCATTCGACCTTTCAATTGGATCCTTAGTATTAGACTGTGTGAATTTGGGTTGATAAATCTTACTTGTCGATGAAGAAATTTGTTTAAGGTGTCTTCTTGATTTCAAAATTTTTTCTGGGTCGGATACAGGCGAAGTCTGCTTGTTGTCTGGATTTTTTCTGGTATTCTTTTGGTTAAAATCCAGCTTATTAATCGTGGAGTCGCCAAGTAAAATATGAAAAAATCCTTATAAATCATTCAATCTCTTTTCACTATCAAAGAAAGAAATTACCAATGTCGTTCTTCCCAAGGAAAAATAACTTCGTTTCTTCGCTCCCCGACAACGGTGCCAAAAAGATGTTGTTCCAGAGTTTATACTTAAGGCTTAAAAGTATAAAGTCTAGGCATCTGAAAAAGTAAAGAAGGTTTTTCATAAATGATAAGGAAATCAGTTCTTTAGGAAAATAAGCTATGGTTGATTTCTTAATTGTCTTTTTCATTCTTCTAATCGTTCCTGGATGCTTATGTCTTGTTCAATGGCTACCCACGAAGGTTCGAGTTCAACCCTGGTGGTGGCTGTCTCTAGGATAGTATTAAACAAGGTTAATGCAATGCTAGTCTGATCTGTGAGATCGAGTTCTATATTAGGCTGTATTGCAATAGGTACAGTCATGGAGGAAGAGAAAGTTAAAAGATCTATTACTTTTTTGTTAGGTTTGCTGCTTCTATTTTAGATTATATGAGAAAGTTCCCGAATTTGAATTAATAATATAACTATTTCAGAGGTTACTTCCTGTTTCTGAGTAAAATTGAAAATAATGAATGTGATGAAAGAAAACATAAAGCCATTTAAACAATGTGAGGCATCAATCATGGAGGAATCTCACTTTGTAACAAGAGAAGAAAATAGATGAGAAAACTTTAATGAAGCATAAAGATATGGTGATATAAATAATCCACAGGTCTTGTGTCTGCTAATAGCAAACACAGAGGAACATTTGTAAAAAATCAGATGACACAAATAACATATAACCACAATAGATGTTGTACTAAATTGTAGTTAAACATTCATCAAAGATATGTAAGAAATGATGTTGAACATGAAAGTATAGAGGAACACATAACTCGGGATTGAGAGAATATGGAGTCTCCAGTTTGTATTGTCTTAATTCTTGTAAAGGAGAAATTTCTCTGCTACAATCGGCCAGAAAAAATCCTTCTTTAATTCTTTTGAAATTATATTTATACAAAATATCATCAACCCTAGACGGTTGGTGTTTTCCTAACTCCTAGGTGCTAACGGTTACAGAATACAAACTTGAACCATTTTGCTTGGTTACCTTTTACCTCTCTGTCACTCCGACAAAATGAGCATACATATGTTACTTCATTATTTCTTTGAAGTATTTCCTTCACATGGTTCGAGACACTCCACACATCTACTTAGAAAATGTAATAAAATTTTGGAAGGCTATGGCATATCCTTTGCCTCAAATAGATATAGCTTCCTCTAAATTTTCGACAACCTGTCTTCAATCCTTTTATCTTCAAACTTAACTAATTGCAATTGTAAATTTGGCTTCACCAACCACCTGTCCATTTGGGTAACATCAATCTGTTTCAACTTTGAAATTTCAATCTGAATTTCATTCAAGCTCTCTTTGATGTTCACTTGATGCTTTATAACATTGATCTATCCCAGTAGTCTAGAACAATCATCTTTTCCAATGTTAGAGATTTTTTATCTAGAAAATCGAAGGTCTCTTCACATTCTTCCTTTATCTCTTTAGCCATTTTCCTACTTTTGGATATATTGGCCTCCCATACCTTCAGCATGATATCACCCCTGATTTGTTCTGTGACAGTTAATCTAGGAGTTACTGGCACCGCTTCTTTAGCCGAAAATACGGCCGCCTTTTGAAAAGTGGTATGGGCTACTTTAGCCTCTTTTTCTTTGAAAGAAATGTTATCTAATGATTGATTTGCTTCTCGAAAATAGTTTTGAATGATCTCTACTTTAGAAAACACGCTTTGTTCTATTGCTTCTAGCTTATGATGCACTTCCAATACTGGGGCTTGAAATATTGTTATATTTACCACCTGGTTTTCAGTAGAACTCAATTTATCTTGCAACTGCCTCACTAATTCCTCTTGTTGGATGATCTGTCCTTGACTCGATTGCACCTTCTTATACATTTCATCTAGGCTAGACTTGAGCAGTTGGATTTCCTGTTTGTCAACAGCTCTATCCTGCTCAAGTCCTTTATTTATCTCATCTCTAATATTATTCTTTTTGTTCCTTATTTGACTTTGCAAGAGCTATCATTTGATTCATTTTCTTCAACCTTGATTTCAGATTATCATCTGAAAACAAGTTGGCCGTTGTGAAATCTCCCAAATATCTTGCTACCTCTGTGGAAAAATCCTCTTCTTCTAGATTTTGTCCATCCACAAGTACCCTGTTCTTTTTTACCATTGTACCTTATTTCAGGTGCATTTCTTGTTTCACTACAGCTTTCCTCTTCCTACTAAAAAAGAAGTTAGAGGAAGATATTTCTTCAATTAAGATTGGATTAAGATCACTTATGTACATAAATTCAAGATGGGGAGTCCCGGAACTTGACTGTAAAGGAGTCACTGTTGTAGTAGGAGTACCTAACTCTGTGGATTGTGTTCCTTTTGCTTTTTTGGGGGTATCAGCAGGAATAGTTGATGATAAAGGAAAAGTAATTTGATTCGGATTTAAAAGTGTCAGATTTAGACTCTGCTTCAGACCCTGGATGTTATGTCTATGAAGTTTCTGATCTTGGTGAAGACACTTCGTCATTCTTTGGGTTTTCCTCTATAGTCCTTTTATCCAAAGACTTTGGTTCGAAACCTGGAGGTATATTTTCTTGTTATGAAGGAGGGTTTATTGATTCTCCCTGTAGTATCTTGGGAAACGCACTTCGTTTGTGCTTTTGGAAAGCAATAAAGTTGGCATGTAGGTCAGGGGGTAACACTTGGACTTTGTCTAATATTTCTTCATAAGCTCCGATACCTTTAAATATGTCATCACAAGGGGATTATTCATGCTCATATGTATTCATATTGAAATGAGCTAGATGATTTCCCACAATTTGATATGGATCATGCCTTTTGAGTTCAACATCTACCAGTTTAATGTCCTCTAATGTTGCAAGTTCTACCTTGGAATCGCCAAAATTTAGCAGTGAAAACTTCCCAATTTGTATAGGAAAAGTTGGCCAGAATTTCTTCTGAATTGCTTTTAACTCTTTGTTGATGCCTCCTGTTATTATTTTCTAACCCACTTCTATGCACACCAGTCTACTAGGAAGAGACTTTGGGAGAGCATGAGGGGGAATCGAACATCCAAAGACTCTGATATAAGAGAAATTATCTTCAATAAACCAATCTGCAACTGTTTTGAGGTTTCCCATGATTTGCTCCAAAATCCAAGGGGGTGGATAACCATACAATATTTGGTGCACAAGATTCACTACATAGTGATAGATTTCGTAAAAAAAATCTTTTACTTTTTCTTCCCATAGTTTAGAGTGATAGAAATGGATGGGTTCTGCATAGGTTGGGTTCTAGCTCCAATTCATCAATGGAAATGGAGTCATATAACATATAGCATCCATGACATATGCAGACATATAAAAAGACGCAGGTTGGACTTTTCACTTTTCCATTTGGTACTCAACAATCCCCTTGGTTATGATATCTAATAGAATCTTATCCCAATTGAAAGTGAAACCCTCGACTACCTCGTGCATAATTGAAACCCATTCCGCCGGGAAATCGGTAGGGATTTTCCTCCCAAATAGTTTACATAACATCATAGTTATATAGATCATATATTCATTTAACGATGAGGTGGCATAAACACCATGGGAATCAGCTCCAAATTTTGCTAGAATTCCCCACCATGTTTTAATTATATCTGGATAGGTTTGGTCAAATTCTATACACTCCTTTCACTAAAACTCTTCTACGAATTCGGCATTATAACTATATTTAGAAACAGGGGATAGCTTGTACATTACTTGAATGTGTTCTGGCCTGAAAGAGCTGACGATGACCTTTTGATGATTTATGATTCTCCTGGTCTGCACATCGGTGTTCATCAAAGCCCGGTTTATCATGACATTGTATGGCATAAGATTCGACCATGTAGCTATTTTATGGAGCTCGACCTCTGTTATAACTCTGACTTTAGTTCCGGTCTTATCAGTCTTTTCATTTCCAAAATCATCTGGGCAATTCTTAACCTCCTGCTCCAATATTTTGAAAATTTGCATCCAAGACCTGACCGAATCTACGTGTGGTGTGGTATCAGATAGAACATACGAGTTTGGATTTGAGCTTTCACCCACATCATCACTCCTCTTTAGCATTTTCCTGGGTGCCATGATACCTGTGATAAAAAGAAGGTTCCTGTTACAGAAAAGAAGGCGTAAGATTTCTTGAATACAACTTGCTAACTTGTTGAAAGTGCGAATGAAATTTGAAATAGAAACCTTTATTCACCTTCAGCCTGTGTTAATTAGAATGTGCTCCTATGGGCGATCAATTTATTTTTATTAATGAGGAGAGTATGACTAGAGATACGCGTCTTACACTATAAAATATTTCCATTAGTCCTTAATAAATACTGCCAAATATCGGTGATTCGGGACCGAGAGTTTTGGATGTAATATCACTGAAGAATCTCGAAAAGAAAAAATGCGAAAAACCATTTTATATCGTTAACTTCTGTTTTGATGTTAATTTAATCACACTTAAGCACTTAATACTTTTGGGACTTCATGCTTCGGGTTATTTTGGGTATGATGAGTGATAATTTTCCGATTTCCAAAAATGTGACTGATTAACAATATATTAAGTATGTTTAAAATTTTAATTAATCACGATTAAATGGGATTTCATGACTTACACATCAGGATTTTGAGCTGTCGTTTGAGGTGGGATTCCCGAAAACAAAATTACGATAAGCTTAAATTACTGTTAAAAGTTTTTAATCATTCTTATTAATCTTGGTTTAACTTCTTTCAAATTAAATTTTCATGACTTCGGTATCGAGGATTTGGGGTTGTCATTAAATATCAAACTGCACAAATCGCAAAACCCCGAAACCTGAAACTTTAGTAAATATTCTTGATGTTTTGACCCTTTAAAAAAAAAAAACAATGGCGGGTCCATAATCCGCTAAGACATTTAAACCGTTGGATCGATCAGATGACTTTATTTCGACGTTGATTATCCAATTGCATTTTTGTGCTCTTTTTTATTTAAACAAAAAATGAAATTTTAATTTAGTCTAAGGTTTTTTAGGAAAATATAAAGTTTGTTTCAACATGGTCGATGCACTCAACAAGAGAGCTCATGAAGTGCATATTTCAGCCATCAACATGTATAGGAATGACCTAAAGGACAAAATCATTGCAATAACAAATTCATATCAACAATATGTAAAACTAAAAGAGATATTACAACAAGGTAATTTTCAGTAGAGATTTAATTCTTATGATCTGAAAGAAGATAGAATTCTCATGTAAAGGAGAGGTATATATGTTGAATTCTAGTGAATTGAAAAATTAAGTGATGAAGGAAATACACAATTTTCCATATGTTGGGAACCCAAGATATCAGAAGACCATTGCAACTATGAGAATCCAATACTTTTGGTTGGGAATGAAGATGCTTTTCAATTTCCAATGCTTCATGAATAATACGAAAAGAGTAATAAGGGGTGGAGGCTAAAATTTTGGTTTGGTAAAAACAAATAAGGTATTTGGATTTAAAAGAGTGTTTGAAAGTAAACGACTTGGTGATATGATTGTGGGAGGCCTCAACTTTATGTTCTTTAAGATGGGATTTAAAGGATCTACATGTTTGACCTATGTATGATTTTCCACAAGATCAAAGAATTTGAAAAACTCTTGGGCCAACCATTGGGTCATATTTGTCCTTGGTGATTTTGAATAATTGTTTGAGTTTTTTACAGGGATTGAAAAGGCTCTTGATGTTATTATTAGCCATAATTTTGGAAATATGATTAGTGGTGCCCAAGATATAAGGAAGAGAGACAAGGGCTAGGGTAGATAAGAGGAGGAATTTTTCCTTTCATTATTGCTGGCCAAGTCGAAGGATTTGTTGATTTGAGAGAAATAGTACCCATTGGAAATTATGGATTTTGTTGGGAGGGATTTTTTATTTTTAAGGAATTGAGGAGCAGATTTCCGAATGGCCCTAGTAATGAGAGTTCCTAGCACTAACTATTTTTGAGTTGGATGATGATGGGAATTCACATGAAGGTATATGTCAGTATCATTCTTTTTTCTATAAACTTGGTGCATAAGGGAACCATTAGAAAGACGTGAAATAATAACATCCAGGAAAGGGATAGAGTTATATCCTTTTGAATTTCCATGGTGGATTGGATATGGGGGAAATGTTGTTAATATGGTTGAAGAAAGAGATCAAAGAAAGATGGCCATGAGGCCAAATGACAAATGCATCATCGACGAAATGAAACCAATACTTAAGTTTGACATGAAAGTTGTTTTAGGCCAAAGCCTTGAAATATTCCATAAAAATATTAGCCACTACTGGGGATAAGGAAGACCCCATGGATGTACCTTCAATTTCATCATAGAAAACCCCTTTGAAGGTAAATAAAGTATAAGAGAGACATATTTTAGTGAGTTTAAGAGTTTCATGGTTGACAAGACTGCAGATCAAGGATAGGGATTTTGAGATAGGGATTTTGGTAAATAGAGAAACAACATAAAAACTATCCATGATGTCAGGTTCATCAAGATGAAAGTTTTTAGTTTTTTGAATAGATTCAGAGGAATATTGAATAAAGGAAGAGGTTTTCTAGTAAACGGTTGAATTTTTTCATCTAGAAAATGAGTAAGAGAATGAGTGGGGTCCCCTATGGCACTAACTATAGGTCTGAGGGGGTTGCCATTTTTGGGAATTTTAGGTTTCCCGTAGATCTTGGTTGTAATAGGATTGTTGATAGAAAGAGACTACGAGAAATTCATGTAATTATATAAATCATGTAATGGAAAAAAGGGGTAAGCTTGCAATGACGACATGAACAAGAAATAGTGCGGTTAGATAAAAGAATCTAGTACTTTGATGGTGAAGGACATGGAGATGTAAATGAAAATCCTAAATATAACACAAGTTGTTGGGAGAGAGAGACCACTTACTAGACCAAGTATCTAAGCATGAAGAAACCCTAGTTTCAAGAAACATGCACAAAAATAAGAAAAACATCCACAATATCACTCCAAAAGTGAGCATAAGAGCTCCATGATAATACTAAATGTTTAAGCATGTAACCAGTTTAAAACAAAAAACTATATACCAACTCTAAATCAACAAGAAAGTGAATGAAGATATGAAAAATGACATTGAAAATACTTGTAAGCCATCCACTGATGATTACATGAATAAATAGCATGAAACTATATTAATTGAGTGCAATATGACAAGCCCTCATGGCTGAAAATGTAGTTATTGCAAAAATGACATGTTAGATATGATTCCAAACTATCATTGCGAATCATTAGAGAGAGAGAGATAAACTAGGGTTTTATATCACTTGCAAATGATAAAGACTAGTGTCATCTTGAATTATTGGGCATATGCAGTTAATACAACACCTCCAATGAAGGATTAAGGAGAAACAAGACTTGAAGATCAAAAACCTAGGATTATCCAATAATAATGCTAGGCCATACCTTTTAGGAAACAAACACTACATTTTATAATATTATAAATCCTAGGTGTTTTCCTACTTCTTCTCTAGCTTCTAGCAAATTATATCAAGTGGAACTAGGTTTAACCTTGTTACCCCCTCTCACCTAGGGGTAACTAGAGGTTATTTGATGGCTTGAACTTGACCTATCTCACTTGTATCATGGATCATTTGTATTTTTATACCTTTGAAGGGTTATAGTGCTAGTTTTTCCTCATATAAAGAGGGTAGCGCTACCTCATGGAAAAATCATAACTCACAACTCGTGGGAAATCACTTCTATAGATTTCTTTGGTTTTTTTCTACTACGGAGTACCTTTGCGCACCTTTTGGAGAATAATATTGTGGATAATTTCTCTCATTTTGGTGGATGATCTTTGAGCTAGGGTTTCTTTATGCATAGCAATCACACTAGTCCTTAACTTGCAAGTCAGATAAAACCTCAATTTCCACCTTCCTTCTCGAAGCAACTTATTAGTTTAGGTACTTTATTGCATTTTCATGCTCATTCCAGCTTAACATTTTGCATTCTAAGCCATTTATTTGTTGTTGTTATAAATGTTGTTACATCCACCAGGGATTTAGCATATTGCAAGTAATTATTTTATTTTCATGATAACACATGCATATAATCATTGTCTAACATCCCATACATATTATACTCATTGATTGACATCTTTTCCAATAAATATTTACTGATTTTAGGTCTGCTAACTTGTTTCTATTACAAATTGAAAATATTGTTGAAGCACATTGTCTTTTATCATAATTTTTATTACAACAACCTTTTGTCTTTGATAGCTAGTGTCTCGGGGTTTCTTTCTATTGCTTAGACTCATTTATTGAAATTAAATACATTACAACATCTCACACACATATACATGGACAATTGTTTTTTTTAAATGATCTAAAAATACCAAACGAGTTTCTAATACCAACTTGGTCCGAAATATCAACAAACTCTGATACCAATTCAACCCGGAAATCCTTAGATGTCAATTAGTTCATAAATATACATAAACATCCAACCAGATTTGGGAAATTGAAGATATTCTTGAATATTTGAAAAATATCATGTGAATGTTTTACTTATACATAAAATTGATTAACTGATAAATATAACTAGCGAAAATCAAATGAGTGCCAAAATAGAGAGAAATAGACCACGATATTAATTATCAAAATGTCAAAATTACAATAAATGGGACTACAATGCCAAATTTGATGTCACTCTTCAATTCTACTACTCAATCCCAGAAACAAAGGTCATTACTAAATTCCTCACGAAATTCTGAGAAAACTGAGTATAAACTTGACTATGTTATGAATCGGTGCTTAAAGAACCCTTTTTGCATGCATAACGACATTATGGGTCTCATACGTGATAAATTGGACTAACACTTTTCATACATAGAATGTTTACACATAATAGGAATCACCATCATATTCCTCTCGAAATTCTGAAAAAAAAAAATGAGTATAAACACTCTATACTTCCCTCAAAGAACTCAATGACACACAAAATGAGACAAACCCAAATGAGGGACACCTCTTGCACACAAATCGAGACAAATACGTACTTTGAATGAATTTATAGTAGGAAATATCTTTCAGGTGCATTTCCATTTCTCAGGAATTGGTTTTTGTGCCCATTAAATAGGCCTAGGTCGGCCAAACCACCAACCGAAATCTTGGGAAAAATTGGTTTAATATTAAATATTATTTGTTTGTTAGTTATAACAACTAGCACATGTAGCACATTGATAAAGGAATATTTGCTAAGTCATTGGAATATGATGGAAATATTCCCCCATAGATCATGGCTTCAATTCGCATCCAAGCCAACAAATTTTATTCTCCCTTAGCCATTATTGGCCAATCGGAGAGTGCCACGTGGTACTCTATGATTGGTCCAACTATCTGCACATACAACGCTCTGCCACATCACCTGCCACATGTACCTGTATGGATATGCCAATTGGATACCAATTTTACATGCCACATTAGCGTATGGATGCCACATCATCCGTATAGATGACATGTGGCACTTTTTATTGGTCCACATGCACCCACAAAAATGTCATTTTCGGGTGACACGTGGAAGCTTGTCGTGCTGCCATGTCACCATGTTGATGTCATCCTTCAGTTGTACGAACATTTATGTACATTCCATGTGGAATCATGTGGGCCTGCCACGTGGAACCCCCTTTGACTTTGACATGTTTAACTACAACTTTGACTGGCCATAACTTCTTCATATGAACTTTGTTTGAGGAAATTTTTGCACCATTGGAAAGCTATTGTCGAGCTATACCCAATGAATTATTTTACAAGAGAATTAGAGAATATCAATTTTTGAGCATTTTGGATCCTCCTGGATCACTTTTGAGCATTTTGTTTCCTTCTCGATCAGTTTTGAGCATTTTGAATCCTCCTAGATCACACCTCCCTACTAAAGAACTTTTGGACCTCGAAAATTATGGATCATTCATAAATAAAGTGAGGGAACTATCGCCTCACTTGTCTAGTATCATCCACCATTCCTTATTGGATAATGAGCATCTAACTCACCAAAACCATAATGAAGACCTAAACGACATTGTTGACCAAGTTAACCATCCCCTTAAATTCACAAACTCTGCCATTCATTGTTGCATTAGCCAACTATATTCCACTAATTACTAATAAACTGAATAACAAAATTGAATGTACAGATGTGAAAAAGAATGAACCATCAACACATTTTCCCTTCTTATCAAGAACACCATCAACCAACGAACCTGTTTTACTTTCAATTGCAGGCTCTAGATCTAGATCCTGGATACTAGCATTGACTAGCATGTACCTTGTAGTGACAAATGGAAAATTAGTCTTCATATGATGAGTTCTCATAATTAACTCAATCCCATCCTTGAAAATATGATACTTGTTTTGTTACCTGTAGAAAATGGTCTTCTTATCATACAAGTATGGACTTCTCAAAACCATCCCATATATGTCGAGTGAAACCATGCCTAACTCTACCTCATCAATGAAATTGAATGTGATATCAAACTGTAACTTGCATTGTTTAGTTACATGTACCTGAGCATTATCACAAATCCATCACAAAGCATACGGTCTCGGATGAGGCCTAGTTTCCAATCCCAAATTATAAACAAGTTTCTCTAAAATAAGATTCACTTGTGATCCACTATCAACAGGTGCATCAATCTTAGTGTTCTTTGAAATAACCCATAAATGAAGTAGATCATTTATTTTCCTTCTATTGGCATAGTATAATTTTTGTGCCAATTCATAAGTGTTTTCACACTTTTGCAGTATTTTGACAATTTTGTACCTGGTCATGTCATTTTTTACAACACTAGCCAACTCCAATGATTTTGAAGTGACGGGAAGCCAAAATTAGCACCATTTTCATTATGAAAAATAAATAATTTGGGAAAAGTATTTAAAAATTTTGACAAATATTTTTTTTTTTTTTTTTTGATAAATTA
>JASDQU010107907.1:46090-57520 GCA_032191745.1 Picea mariana | reverse complement strand
TCTATCCATGTTCTTATGGGGAGAAGCAGCAATGACAACAATATATGTGCAGAACAGAAGTCCTCATCGTATATTGAAGGACATGACACCAGAAGAAGCTTTCTCAGGTAAGAAACCTAATGTGGAAAATCTAAGAATATTTGGATGTCCTGTTTACTCTCACATTCCC
Organism: Picea mariana; assembly: GCA_032191745.1. NCBI lineage: Eukaryota > Viridiplantae > Streptophyta > Pinopsida > Pinales > Pinaceae > Picea > Picea mariana. The sequence continues at coordinate 57,351 of JASDQU010107907.1, read as the reverse complement.
AAGGACGAGGAATAAATTAGAACCTTCAAGAAAGAAAGGGATATTCATGGGATACAATGATTCATCCAAAGCTTATAGAATATATATTCCAGAACAACGCAAGATCGAAGTCAGTAGAGACGTAACATTCAATGAGAAGATGGCCTTCAAGAAATCCATAGAAGAAAATATAGAAGAAGAAGAGATTGAAGAACTTAACGAAGAAAGCACAGAAAACGCAAATGATGAAAAGGAACTACCTGATCATCCTATGGAGCCATGTGAAAACATTGATTCAGATATCGTACCCAAGACCAAGAAAAGACCAGCTTGGCTTGAAGCTACCTTACAAGACGCAAAAAGACTCAAGGTTCCAAAAGGAACATTCAGAAAGAGTAAAAGACCTAAAAGATTCTCAAGCTATGCAGCATACATGACGAAGCTTCTAGATGAAGAACCTACCACATTTGAAGAAGCAGTTCAAAAGGAACAATGGAAAGAAGCTATGACGGAAGAGCATCAATCCATTATGAAAAATGAGGTATGGGAAATCGTACCAAGACCTAAAGAAAAATCGGTGGTAACCTCAAAATGGGTGTACAAGATCAAACATGCAACAGACGGAAGCGTGGATAAATACAAGGCAAGATTTGTAGCTAGAGGGTTCTCCCAGAATGAGGGAGAATATTATGACGAAATCTTTGCTCCGGTGGCTAGATATACTTCCATCAGAGCTATCATATCTCTTGCCGCTTCCATGGGATGGAACTTACATCAGATGGATGTAAAGACAACTTTCCTCAATGGAGCTATTGAAGAAGAAGTATATATTGAACAACCTCAAGGGTTTGAGGTACATTCCAGAGACACTCACGTTTGCAGATTGAAGAAAGCTCTATATGGACTCAAGCAAGCTCCAAGGGATTGGTATGCCAGAATGGACAGATATCTAACAAGACTTGGTTTCTCCAAGAGTCATGCAGATCCAAACCTTTACTATAAAGTCGTAGACAGTGCACCTGTAATCCTACTACTATATGTTGACGATCTATTCATAACAGGTGAAGAGTCTCTCATTATCCAGTGCAAGAAGGAATTAGCTTCTGAATTTGATATGAAAGAACTAGGTCTCATGCATTATTACTTGGGACTAGAGGTATGGCATAAGCGTGGTGAAGTATTCCTTGGACAAGGAAAGTACGCAATAAAGATCCTTCAGAAATTTGGAATGATGGATTGTAAGTCCATGGACACTCCTATGAATGCGGATATAAGAAAAGTGAAAGTTCCAGATTTTGATCCAGTAGATCCATCTCTATATCGACAACTAATTGGGTCATTTATGTATTTGGTAAATACTCGACCAGACATCTGCTTTGCCGTGAATACACTAAGCCAGTTCTAGGTGGAACCAAGACATGAACATTGGATAGCTGTAAAGCATGTATTAAGATATATTCGTGGAACAATAAACTATGGTTTGAGATATACCGCATCCAACAATATACAGCTTCATGGATTCACAGATTCGATTGGGCAGGAAGTGCAGAAGATAGAAAGAGCACTTCAGGTATGTGTTTCAGCTTGGGCTCCGCTATGATATCTTGGGGCAGTAGGAAACATAAGTTTGTTGCACTCAGCACAACAGAAGCAGAGTATATGGCAGCATGTGAAGCATGCACAGAAGCAATATGGTTAAGGAAGTTAATCTTCGATTTATTTGATCAGATTCCAGAATCGACCATAATATATTGTGATAATCAGAGTTGTATAAGATTATCAGAACAACCCGTGTTTCATGAAAGGTCGAAACACAATGAGATCAAATACTACTTTATTCGAGATAAAGTCCAGGAAGGAGAGGTAAAGCTCGAGTATATCCCCACTGACAAGCAGACAATAGACATTCTGACAAAACCTCTATCCAGAATAAAGTTTGCATATTTCCGAGAGAAGATGGGGATCGTGGAAATAACTCCCTTAGCTGAAAGGGAAGACTCTCCAGGTTAGGAGGGAGCACTTAAAAATATTATTGAAACATTTATCTTTGTGATTGAAAAATAGTCCAGATTGGACAGATTCTTTCCTGTTCGGAAAGTGGATTGAGATTTCTGACCGGCAACAATTTCCCATTGTGGTTAACATGGGAAATGGTCCAGATTGCTGATGTATCATAGACAATGACTTCCCATTATGGTTAACATGGGGAGTGGTCTAGGGCAGTCTCTCTTCTTGAGGGTTACTCAAGAAGACTGGGCCGCCTCACCGGACAACGATTTCTCGTTGTGGTTAACATGAGGAATGATCCGTTTTGGAGGTTGATACAGGACGATCTTTTCCTTTTGTGGTTAACAGAGGAAATGGTCTGGACAATCATTCCTTAGGGTTTATACATTCTCTCCAGGGTGCACTTTGATTAGTGTAGGAGGAATGGCCCAGGGTGGGGAATGGTCCAGGCTCAGCAATCAGGGACAGGCATTCCTTAGGGTTTATAAATTCTCTCCAGGGTGCACTTTGATTAGTGTAGGAAGAATGGCCCAGGGTGGGGAATGGTCCAGNTTTCATATCTCACAGACGTGAGTGAAAGATTGGCCCAGATGATTCATTTTTATTTTAACAATATTTTTCTGTGCAGGTTGGCATCAGATGATTGTTATGGAGACTGCCTGTCTCTAGACAGTAGAGATATACTACTGTGGTGGATATGTTCCACTGTTTGTGACTATGTGTCACGGTTTGAGTAGTTGTGTACTACCGTGGATAGACACAATGTGTTCTATCAATTGATATTGTACCAGTTGTCATAGGAGATTATCCAGTTGGATAATAATGACGGTGCTCGTGATGCTACCAGTTGAATGGTCTGTTGTGCTCAAGACCATACCTCCCTAGCTAGGAGGGAGTGTTAATATTATGCTAGCTTCGGAGGTATGAACCTCTATTTGTGACCTATGACGAGATTAGAATACTCCGGAAGGAAGCAAAGAAGTAAAGGAAACCCTAGATGAGATGTCGGCTGCAGAAATATATTTAATATGAATTAATTAGTACCTAGAAGGAGAAGTCGGCCCCAGTAAGCTTGCCAGATTACTATAAATATAGGGTGCCAGTTTCTCATTATACACATTCTCAGAATTGCAGAGAGCCAGTTGTGCACACTGCAGTTGGCAGTTTTGTGCGCAAGTTTCTGGGAAGGTGTTGCGCCAGTTTTCTGGGTGGGACTATCTGATTAGCTTTGGTTTTTCTTTTTGCTTGGTGCATTAGCCTTGCTTGGCTATTGATTGCTACCAGTATTCTTCTCTGTCAAGGTCAAGGTGCTCGGAGGGTGGCTTCGACCTATGGTTGGGTGACAAGGGTATTGTCAATTGTAAAACGAGCACAATCCTTCATATTCTAACACCTGTCACATCTCAAGTCACAACAAACCCCAACATCTCCATCAAACCCTAACATGATGTCATCATAAAAAACGGCCAGCGTCCAATGTGTAAAGGATGGCATCCAAGGTGGAGGAGGGTGCATGTCATCTAACCATCTACCAGTGTAATGCCCTCCATCCAATGCATAATAATCTCCAGGGTGCAGTGCCCAGGGTGTGGGATTTTTTGCCCATCTCTGTGCCACCATGACCATATCTGTCAAACCCAAGCCCATCTGTCCATCGTCCAAGGTCCAAAAGATGTGAGAGCATGTATCTAAGAGTGTCAAGCCATCCATTGACTCAATTCTCTTCATCACATGTGCCATATCTTGCAATAAAAGCACAACGTCTTAGGTGAAGGCATTAGACGTCCTTCAAATAACCGTGTCAGGTGCATCCAAATCAAATCAAAGCACAGAATCAAGCAAAGCCAATGTTCACAAGATATAAAATCCCTTAGATCATACAAAGTAAGCTCTTACTTAAGACATAAGCCATATAAACAGTGCACATCAAGTATCCCCTTCAAATTTCACATTAGTTTAAGACTTTATGTAAGTTGGCAAGTTTGAATATGGGAAGACCATCATTAGACCCTTTTAGGTGTGCCAACCAAAACAAGAAAGAAAAGACCCAAGTAGGGGGATATGTCTTGAGGGAAGCAGGAAAGAAAAGAACCCTTCAAGAGTGAGAGTGATAGTGGAGTGTGCTGGGATTACTTCATGACCTATTGTGTCATTTAGTCCATTTCTATGAGCGCCTTTATGGAGGGTGCGCTTGCTCTTGAGTTATCACTTTCTAAGCGCTACGTTTTACCAACCCCTTAATCTGCCTTTTTATTGTCCTTTTATTATGTTTGCAAGTCTCCTTTATAAGGTTTCAACCTTTAGCACCATTGCTTTGGGACTGGGCCAAACACAAAAAGGGTAGGGACTGGCTTTTGAGAGTCCTTGCTATTATCTCTTTCTTTCTTCATTATTTTTTACTAGCAGCTGCAATCAACCTTTGGGCCTGTTGAAATATTGTAACTTCGAAGAATATTCTAATTATATTTGAGTTATTATTTTATAGATCAAATCCCCTTTTGCGGATTGATCAAGTCGGGTCTTGTATAAGATCAAATCCCCTTTTATGGATTGGTCAAACTATATTTGTATAGTGGTATTTGTAAAGTCGGCTCCTAGTAATTATAAAGTGGTTTTAACCACTTCTAGGAGAAGTCGACTCAACCAAGTGGAGACAACCCTAGCGCCATCTCACACTTGTATTTATATGTGAGGTTGGTGTCTCATTTGTACACACTCACTCATCTAGTGCGCATATCTTGAAGGCAGTTGCAGTTGCAGGAGGAAGGAGAAGAGAGGCACATACTCAGTCTTGGTTTGTCTTTGGTGTTTTGGTCTTAGTCTTGGCATTGTATTGACAATCTATTATTGAGGAAGTTTTTGCTAGGTTTTCTCCCCCATGAGGGTTTCCCAGGATAAAATGCTGCGTACCTTGTGATTGGGTTTCTTTCAGTGATCCTCTTTATACTGTTGTTTTGGAAATCCATTGAATGCTCATGTAATTTGGAAATAACCTAATAACAACAGTACAAACTTAATAGGGTCTTTAGCCCCTCTTCTCATGAGAGAATGAACCATGACCCATTATCGAAGTTTAGTACACTATGACAGGCTCCATGATGGTAAGTGTTAAGTATGGTGGGGAAACAAAACGTTACGCTTGTGAGGGCCTCCCAGTAGTACCTCTTTTCCTTGGGGGTGACAACATGGGACTAGGGTACAAATGCTGGCCACCAAGGTGAAACAAGGAAACAAACATAACTACTTGAGCATATGATCCATTATCCAATTTCAACCAATGATCCTCATTTACATGCCTAGTATATTAAGCACAACACTCTGTATGAAAGAAGGACGAATGTACCTCATGGTGACGTTGGCTTACCATCTCCCATAGAATGTGTTGACTAGATATGATGAGATTTGCTGATCCAAAGTGAAAGAGGCATTTGAGGGGGGCTGCTGGGCTGTCATGCGTGAACGTGCTGATCATCATCATCAATGGAACCACTTTCCTCATTGCGGGCCATGAGACATGATCTCCTCTAGTTACCCCTAGGCATGGAGGTGGGTAACAATTCTCATAATAAATTTCTCTTGGATCCATCCCAATGAACATGGCTGTATTAGATCATGAGTTTCTAGACCATATTAAGAACCATGCTCAAACAAAGCATTTACATTTCAATCCTTTACTTGGACTTTGATTTGGACTAGTGCATTTATGTCTCCACTTGTCCTTGGCTATTGCAATGTGGTGTAGGTCATGGCTTCTCCACATTGGAGGTACTTTCTACTACTGTTTCTTTTGTCTTGGTCGCTGCATTTGTTGCCTTCTTTGACTTGTGCCACTTTGGAGGCAATTCTAGATGAAGTTTCCAACACTTCTCGTCCGTGTGTCCATCCACATCACACTGTTGGTAATGCCTATTAGGATCCCTCCTTTTTTGTACTATGGCTAGAACCTTCTTGCCTTTTGTTCTGTTGGTCTGTTATTGGCCCTTTTGTTGCTACCCCTTTTTGAAGTCTACCTCAATGTAGAGAGATTTCTTGCTCACTTCATCTATGCTTTTCATAGTAAGAAGTTGCAATTGCTTTTGGATATGGTTGAAGGTCTCCAAGGTACTTCATCACCACCCCCAACTCTTCCAAAGAGATACCCATCTTGATGGCTTGCTTCTAGAATTTCGATGTGTATTCTCATACACCTTGTCCTTGTTCTTGTCCTTGTGCTCGCTGAAGGTACTTCCATTTCGTGTGCTGCTCTTCTTCATCATTAATGGGATAAATTGTGATTTCAACAATATCTTGAAGTCCTCTCATTTTGCTGAGCTTTTTGCCTATCCTCAATGCATCTACATAGCTCTCCCACCACAATAGAGCATGTCAGGTCATCTTCAAAAAGGCAAAATAAATTTGTCATGTTTCTTTGATTTTGTAAAGGCCAAAATAAACCTCCAATTGTTTCAACTAGCTATTCAATGTTGCAACTTTAACTTGACCATTATACATTGGTATTCCAGGATTCGCTTCAACTTGAAATCGAATATTGGAAGATGAAAGAAGAGCATTGCTTTTGCCAAAGTTTCTAAGCTTCTCGCCTTTGGAATCCTCTAGGTCAACCTTGTCTTCTTCATGCTCAACCTTTTCCAATTGTCCTTCCTTACCTTTCATTATTAGCAGTTGTGTTACCATCTTTCTCAATGCAACAATGCTTTGCTCCAGTTGAGTAACCTTGGTTTTTGGGTCCTCCTTGTCATGTTCTCCATGGGAAGTCCCTGCCATTCTTGTCTTTTTGCTCCTCTCGAGGTTTTGTAGCATTGCTTCTCCATTGTCTTAATATCCACTGTGGGTGTTTACCTTACAGGTTCTTCACCAAATTTTTTGAACTCAAGCTCTGATATCTTATGATTTGTAAATGGTAGGCCTATGTCTCGTCCATCTCACCAACACAGATGTTAATGCAAAAGTGAAAATATAATGTCTCTGCAATTATTTTCAATTGAGATCTTGTTTCTTGTTCTCAATTCAACTTGGTTCCATGACTTTGCTACTTTGTTTACTTGCTTATAATACCGAGATCAATGTCTAGCAGATAACTCAAGTGCACTCTATTCTACCTACCAAGACCAAGTAAACAAAAGCTCTGTTTGTCTAAGTGTCAAACCCAACATTTAGTTAGGTATAAAAATTGTTGAGCCAGTTGAATGTATACTCTGTTTTTTTCAAATGTTCAATCCAACATACATTCAAGATGCCACACACTTTGTCCATATCATTGCTATCATACTCGAATCAATAATACCTTCCGTATAATATACATCCAAGCAACAACCGAAGTAATAACACTCCTTTTTCATGATGTTTAACACTGTAACCAATACAATGTATGTTTTTATGGCTATATGTTGATGGGTGAAGGTAACTAACAAAGCGCACAACTTGAGTGCGAATTGCTTGAAAGCATATTGGTTTGTAATGTCAAGTTAGAGCATAGAGTTGGTTGTAGGTGTTGAAAAGTCAACAAGAAATGTGTGTCTAATTGATTTTTCCCTTAAATAAATTGGACAATAAATATTAATCTATTATCTCATAATTACTTGAAATAGTTAACTGAAATGGCAAATCAGTTAGCTATAGGAAATTCGAGTTCAAAGGTTGGCTGGTGGGACATGGAAGTTGAATTAGTTGTAACTAAGTGACTTGAAGTTGTAACAAAGTTATAAGTGTAGTTATGTGAGTTGTGAAGTAGTTTAACTCAGTTAAGTGAGTTAAGCTCAGTTGTACTAGTTGTAACTGAACTTACACTAGTGAGAGTTCAGTGAATTAATTATTAATTAATTCACAATCAATGAACTCACATGCAACTGAAGATTTACCACTGTTAACTACATGCATGTCAGATCTAGTGGAGACCCAGTTGAGATAACAAGTGAACGGGACAATTTGGCTATCAGTTGTGATTTGAGTGAAGTGCACTCATGCAATCACACACACAATGGATGTGCCCATGAGCAATGCGCAGCCTAGGCAAGAGGAATTCGAATTCATTTGTAGGGTTTTCATTGCAGGGATTGTGCAGAGGAGGCAGGCTATCTGGAGGCAAAGAATTGGCACATGTATTTGCTGATTTTTGTATGATAGTGTGAGATGATTGTATTGTACTGAGAGCTCTTGGATTAGAGTTTTGTATGAGATTGTTTCATGATCCATGATATAGATAATATATGATAGTGGGGTTTTTAGCTTTATGCTTTCCCGGTAAAACATCTTTGTTATGTGCGATTGATCTTTCTTCTTGATATTGCAATTGACGATCGTGTTTTAAATTCCGCAAGAATATTCATAGAAGCGATTCTGTATTTAACAGTGGCATATAATTGTTAGATCAGGAGAATCCAGACAATACATAATTTGTATTGAAATTTCTACATGGTATCAGAGCACAGAAGATTGCAGAAGCTGAGTTTGTGACTGGATAGAATTCGAATTTGCAGAAAGACTTTCTTGGTGCTACAACTGATTCAAGATCGAAATGGCTTTCAATGGCTTGAGGTTGGAGTATGCACTCGAGGGCAGCTCGAACTACATTGCTTGGAAGGACATGATGGAGACAGTACTCGAAGACAATGGCTTGAATGAATTCATTGACAAAGATGTTCCTAAGCCAGATGCTGCAAATCTTGATGCATGGCAAAAGAAAGTGGCAAAGGCGAGGAGGATCTTGTTGGAGGGAGTATGAGACCACATTGTCTCAAGCCTCCATGGGAAAGTCACACCATATGCAATGTGGAATACTTTGACGGATCTATTCCAAAACAACAACGACCATAGGAAATTGGCAGTCAAAGATAAACTCAGGAAGATCAAGATGGAGAAGGGTGACTCCATTCCAAAATATCTCACGAAGTTTGTCTAATGTCGGGATTAGATGGGGAGTGTGGGAATAATAGTTGCTGATGATGATTTGGTGAGATTGGCTCTCCTAGGACTTCCCAAGAATTGGCACAGTTATCAAGGGTCTGTCAATGGAAGGGAAAAATTGCCAGATTGGGAACGATTATGGTTGGATCTAGTGCAGGAGGAGTTCATGCGGAACACCAGAGATGGATCTTCATCAAAGCATGATGATGAAGAGGATTGTGCTTTGGTTGCCAAGGTAAGGAGAGGGAAGGGGAAGAAATTCCATTCAAAATCTGAGTCTAAAGGCAAGAAGCTGGATTTGTCCAAAGTGAAGTGTTTTCTCTGTCACGAACATGGGCATTGTTATCTCCGATATCTAGGGATAACTAGGAGATCATGTCTTGAGGCCCACAGGTTCTAGACATGAAGTACCGAGAGCAGGATTGACCTGAGCATGGCCCTGGAGGGCCCATCCTTCCTCTTCTTCGCCAGACTTGTCCTGTTAGCAGCAGTAGCTTCCATCACCACTGGCTTGGACTTGCATCGGAGAGGACTTTTGCTCCACAAGGTAATTGGTCCAAGGTATCATGGTATGTGTCATGTTTGATCATTACAACCTTCTTATATATGCATTAGGTTCCTTTCGTTTCTGATGACTGCTTGGATCTTACACTAATCCACTTGACCATTGTTGGGGTGATTGATGGGGTGACTTAGCAAGCTGATATTCATGGGTTTTGGTTAGCCACCAAGGGGGATTTGCAGAGCCATCGTCTGCTCCCACCATTCTATCATTATTACATCTTATCTCCTGCACATCTATCCCATTCCCCTAGTCCAGCCATTAGGATGACCTTTTGAGGGTTACACTTTGTCTTGTGGGAAGAAGGGGCTAAAGGCCCAGGGGGTAAAAGCAGCTGGTAAAAGATAAAAGCCATAAGAAACGAAACCTAGAGATGCTTTGCCCAGGGGATCCCCGAGAAGGCAATAAAAGGCCTCTCGATAAGAAACTAAAGGGACCCTAAGAAAAATAATAAAACAAGACCTAACCAAGAGGATGGGAGGTCTCATCACGAGCCGGCCCATTATGTTCATAGGTATCGAGCAGTATGACATTGCCATCATCTGGTCACCACGCCAGGGCAGTGACCTTTGGTTGCATGGCCAAGGGAAAGGGGGTCTCATCACGAGCCAACCTTATCATTTCTGTGAAGATACCAGTGGGTAACACTGTCCGCTCTGGTCAGACCTTGAAGTAAAAAAGAAAGAAAAGCAATAAAAGAAAAATAAAGGCAATAAAGGGCTTGGAAAAAATGCATCCATGACGGGTACAGCTCGCCTCCTACAAAGGCACCCACAGACAACACCTGCCCTTGGTCTTACTGTGACTGGACATCCCTAGACCATATCATCTCGCAAAACATGGCTTGAATGATCTTCTGAGGAAACTTTCCATCTCTTGTGGGTATTAGCCCAATAGGTTATTCTGTTGGTCTTCTTCAGCTTTGTATAGTAGATCTGTGTAATGTCTTTGAGCTCTCAGATGATGTGCTAGGAATTTCATGCATGTATTTGATAAATTTAATGATGAAATATGACTGACATTGCTATGATCCCTAGGACTGATGAGCCCATGGAGGGCGTAGTCTTTGGTGTGCAGGACCATACCCGACGGACAGGTACCAGTGGACCAGTACACATGGGGATATGATTAGTTCGGACCTCCATGGGGCTGAAGAGCCCGTCAGATGGTTGTTGGGATGGCAGAGGCAGGACGGCATTATGATGAGCATTTGCACGAAGAAGACAGAGGGACGTTCCACCAGGACACCATAGCAGAGCCCGGCCTAGGGGGGATCACCCACTGCAGATGGGACGATTGCTTTTGATGGACAGGACGTCACCTGAGGCAGCTGGACGTTTTTCTGGAGCGTGTGGCAGTGTGCTGGGGTCATTTGGCACGTGTGGCAGCTTGGAGAAGCCCTGGAAGGGCCAACGTTCTGCTTTTTGGATGCTGATCTTGCCTAGAAAGGGCCAATGTCTCCCTCAGAGGGGCCTGACGTCTCCCTTTTGAGCTCATATTGTGACATTTTTAGCATTTAATGTGACAAACAGTGTAATATTGTTAGTCAGCCTTGTCGGTTGTTTTAAATGACCTATTTTGTAATTAAAGGTCATTAGGATGATATAAATAGAGGATGTTGCCTCTCATTTTTATATAACACAACTCACTCTCTTGTGAGAGAATCATTTTTAGTCTTTTGTCTTGGTATTTTGCTCTTGGAAGTGAGGCGCTACTCTTGTGGAGGATCATTCTTGGCATTTTTATGGTGTTTTCTATCATTGGAAGGTTTACAACTAGGGTTTGATAAGCTCTTCATTGATTTGTAAGT
>JASDQU010107907.1:33759-46070 GCA_032191745.1 Picea mariana | reverse complement strand
GACGAACTAACATGATAATTATTTATTATGAAACATCGTGTTCAACTGGATTGGCAAAGGACGATTACAATATTAATTACTAACAATATGCTAATTCTCTCCTACTGGTTGACGAAGGAAAGTAGACATCCTTCCTGGTGACCCAGAAGATATTTTTTGAAATTTGTAATCCTTGCTGCAAAGTTGGTTGAGTTATGCACAAGCTCCAATATTTCTTGAATCAAATCTATTATTTTTTGTATATCGTCTCCAACATACTTTATTATTTCTTGAAGCAAACTTGATGAACCTTTCCATTTGTTGTTGCTTTATGGGATGTCTTCTAAAGTGAGTGTTAGTTGAATTGTATTTAAAGGTTCTGCAAACAATGTTCCTCGAATTAAAGTTGCCTCTAATTCCTTTGTTTTTTGTTTTAATTCTAAATTTTCCTTTTCAATGTTACTGACAGATTGTTTCAAGGCTTCTTTGGTTGCTTGATGGAATTGTATAATTTTTTATGGCTCAACCCCATCGAAATCCGTTGTTGATTTCCATTTATCAGATTCCTTCTTTTTTTTTGTATTAACTTTCTCAATTAACAATTTTTTAGACACTTGATTGTAGGTTGTGTGGTGCAAAGTTATCAACTCTTCTTCAAATATATTTGGTTCCTGAGTGACTAGGGCTTCATTTATTTCTTGGGTTTCTAGCAGTCATTGCTCAGACCAACTGGGTTCTTCGGTAATCTTGTCTACATCCATAGCCCATGGGATTTCTTGAGTTTCAGGTATGCCTAACCTTGTTTTCTGTGTATCCATTTTTCTTTAGACAGAAGTATATACGGTATGAGATTTTTTGATATTTTTCTTTATTGAGACCTTATCACCACCATCATCTAAACTTTTGACATGTGTTTTCTTCATCTCCATACCACTTCTTCTAGATTTTTTTCTTATTGGGGTACTCTTTTGAGACACAGTTGGTGAATCGAGATTTTTATATGTTGCTTCTCTACCTTGTTATCAATAACTTTCATTGGAATTGAATAATACTTCCACATCATTAAAAGTTTGGTTGGCCAAAGTCTCAGGGAGATTCAAAGTATCTCCACCTCCTTCCTTAAATTGTTCAATTTTGGTAAAATAAGAAGAATAGCCAATTAAGGACATATGTGCAGTAAACATATCAGTTGGGTCAAAACCCTCAACAAGTTCAGCTTTGTTTAGGCCAAGTTCATCCAAATGGGATATGTGTTTCACAACAATTTTTCTGATTTTCCAAGGCAATGGGACAAATTGCTTATTTCTCTTCTCGTTGAAGAAGTGAGCCCACGACTTATATTGCCTACAAACTTCTACAATGAAATACTTGTCTAATACATAAAAGGGGAGGAGAAAAGGTTTCTCTTCACAACCAAATAACCTTATAATAATGAAATCTTCAATGGTTTCAAAAACTCATTTCCCCATGAGAAAGGTGGAAACTTCAAGAGATAATCTCAATGTATTAGGGCCAAAGACTAGTTTTTTTAACTCTGAAATAAAATTGTTATGAACCGGGTAAAAATAATACTGAGTTTTGTGCCTCCACGAGGCTGGATACCATGCAAAGACTAGTTCCACTTTAAAATCAATGCTCCCTTCCTCGGCAAGTCATCAAAAACATGGTAATAAGTTATGGTAAAAATAAGATAGGATGTTGTATAAAATTTCTGGGTATTTTTCAAAGTACTCAATTGAAATGATATTTCACTAAAAATGATGCGACCCTAAAATATGATGGCATTTTCATGCAGAGAAAAATGAAGGACAAAGATGATATTTCTTGGCACATAGGTCGTATATTATAGACCAATGATACGATCAAATAACTAGGCAAACTCCTTGTATTGGTATTTCAAAGAACTTCCCTCAATATTGGAAGCATTAGTGTCATTTATTGGGTCAACCATATATTTATCAAGGAGTTCCTCACCTCCTTTGTGTTGCTTTAGTAATCCATTGGCCTCTTCCCCTTTGAATTGCATGGTGGGTGTGGGAAGACGTATCATTCTAGTAAATGCTGGAGGAGCTAAAGAGATAGGTTTTTGTCCTTAGAGATGGATTATTCGCTTCTTCGAATTGAATATATCTACACACCATTGAATGAGCTCTCTGAAGTATGTTACCTTCAAAACACAACCAGTAAGGGCTATGCATTGGATCAAGACCTAGTTCATATTTTTCTTAGCAGGAGTGAGGGTCTTGTAGTAATTGTAGTCTCACGACCATTGGAAATATTGATCATCACGTCCGAGCTCATTTAGGGTATCCCCACAATACAATTCATTTCTCTCACTTGACATTATTTCCACTACTTTCTAGCCTTGGAAATAGGTGGCACTATTATTGATATAACATTTTACAGCTTGGCATATTAGTTCTTATTTAATTTACCACGTATTCCTCTATTGCAAATATTATTTCAAAATTTTCATCTGCACGATGAGATTTTTAAATTTATTACAAGGTTTATGAAATCCTCACCACTTTAATAATGAAATTATGTTCACACAAGTGGATACTGATGTGGCAAGGGAAATAAATGCAATGTGAAGTGATAATGTGATGTCGTGGTGGATGGAAAGTGGTAAAGTATGGAGTTGTAAATGAAGAATGGAAAGTGCATTATATAGAATGTGTGCGACCCTGGGGACATACAAGGATGGAAAAGGTAAAAGGGAAAGACCCCCGCATCTGAAGTAAGAAAATTGACTGAGTATGGGAGAGGTTTATTTTATGAGTCGTGGAAATAAGAGATACATTTTGTAGAACATGGTATTGCGAGTCAGCAGGCATGTGCGTCTAAAGACAACAAAAAGGTGAATGGGATAATATTTTTCCCCGCATCTGCATTTCAAGAAAAATGACTATGTAAGAAAAGGTTAAAAAGTTGTTCAACAAAAATTTGGTCACCTCAATTTTTCACTCTTTGGTCTCCATACTTAGCTATTTCTTACAACTTCCCCTCTTATCTCTTCTCTTCTCATATCATACTTGGTCATTTTTCTCTTTCCACTCTAATCTCCTTCCTCACTACTCTTCTTACTCTACTCTCCAAAATTAACCATTTTTCTCTCTTCCACTCTACTCTCCATACTTAACGATTTTTATGTCTTCCACTCTACTCTCCATACTTAACCATTTCTACGTACTCACCTCTCCACACTTAACCTTTCCATATTCCATACTTAACCATTTCTACGTACTCACCTCTCCACACTTAACCTTTCCATATTCCATACTTAACCATTTCTTCGTTCATATTTCCATTTTCATTTTTACGTTCATATTTCTATTTTCCATTTTTTTTATATTATTTCATATTCCATTTTCACTCTCTATTTTCCATTCCTTCTTATTTTCCATTTTCCATTTCATATTCACGTAACTCCATCCATATTTCACGTAACTCTTCCCCAACACTTAGTCAAATTTATTATGAGTTACCGTGGGTCCATAGGTCGATGATTCGTACGAATTTCCATATATTATACCCCTCCTCTCAATCTCAATCCTCCCAATTCACTTCATTCAACACTTAGAATTTTTTACAACTCTCTTACTAAGTCTCCCGATCCACTTCATTCAACACTTATAGTTTTTTACCACTCTTTTACTAAGTCTTATTTTTACAACTCTCTTACTAGGTCTCCCGATCCACTTCATTCAACACTTATAGTTTTTTACAACTCTTTTACTAAGTCTTATCGCAGGTCTGGAGTGATTTTTATCCCTCTTACCACAACCCCTCCATACCCACTAACCCACCACACTCTCCAACCATACCCACTGACCTACCACACTTTCCACCACACGGTCTCTTTATAATCTATACCTAGTTTCTTTTTACGAAGATTTACTACCTACCTCTGATTACACATAACCTCATGCTTCACTTATTTTATTATTTTTTCTTGATAAGATTTCTTATCCTAAGTTATTTCCTTTTATTTTTTGGCACACCTCCCAATGACACATGGCAGTGAGGTGGACCCATCCCTTGATGACACGTGGCAATGAGATGAACCCATCCCCTAATGACACATGGTATTGTCTTGGTCCTACCTATGGGTGAGATATGCCAGGTGATTGGGTGGTGATTGGACGTGATGTATCAGGCATTCACAAGTTGACTGGGCGACCAAAATATTACTAAGTCATGAATTTTTCTAAGGCTCGAGAGCTAAGGCCTCCATAAAATATTTTGTTTCGCATGAATGATATGAAATCTTTTACATTATAAACATGAGTGTTTCACCAACCACAATGCATGTGAGACTAAAGAGGGAGAAATTAAATCAAGGGATGAGATTGATCCATGAACTAGATCGACGACTATTGAGCAATGATCTTCCAGAGCTTATAACTTGGGATCTAAAGGTCTGTTGTGGGAAAGTGATACCTCATTGGAAAGGTGATTTGATAAGAAAAACAACGGGGTCTCAATGGATGAATTTTGCCATAATTCTTCCAAAAATTAAAATATCAGTCAGCTAACTTTTCATGACTTGTTGGGAAATTTATTTGGAACCTCGACTTCCCATGGTTATAAGTTGAGATCCAGAACTCCAAATTTCGCTCAAGAGGACTCATTGGAAAGATGGAAGGATGAAGACTATTTATAGAATGATTTATATGGTTGATAATTCAATTTTCATTCCTATAATATTAAAATACAATCCACATTTTTTATACAGTCAACTTCAAGTTTTGAAATTAGAAATTTATTAAATGTATTTTATAAAGGGATGAAGTGGTTCCTACTTGGAGGCATGGATTTCAATGACATAAATGCATTAATAATAATTTTATAAAGCATTGATTAAAAGGATTTACTATTTATTCCAAGAAGAAGCACGTGGGAACTTCTAGAAGAACAAAAACTATAACTACTTCAAGAAGCCTTGGGAGTCGATTTAAGAGAAAGAGAGCACCATCAAAGACGGGTTTAGATTATCAGGGTTAGAAGTTCAGATCATCCAAAAGGGGGTTCATATCATCATATCATTTTTCAGGGTTCAGTACACAACCAACTCTTCATCTGAAAATATAGATCTCCACTTTCTTACTTCTTCTTCTTCTACACAATTTATCTCAAGGATTTATGTTTGTAGTTCTAAATTGTTGAGTGTTTTTCTTTTATTCTTCCAAGTCTCTTTCTAAAAATATCAATAGGAGTATTTTACAGCCATGTATGTGGATGGAAATTTAATCCAGGATTTTCTAAATAATTCATGGAGGTTTAGTCCTTGAATTTGGAAAGCTTTATTTCTAAGCATTAGTCAATTGGTTTACTGAAATGTTGTGTAATGTCTTTATGTATTAAACTCCACAAAGAACTACTTCTGGGTATAAATTTAATGAATTCTCGTACTTTGGGATTTCTAAGCGTGAGATTTTTGGAGTATGCCTGTCAAATTATTTTCAGTTTTGAATGCAATACTCATTTAAATTTCTCTGAAGTGATCAACATCATTTCACTCGTTTTCTTGTGAGAAAATATGGATGCATATTATGCTTGCATATGTTTCAGAGGGTTGTAATAATGAAACTAAGCATATATTTGTTTTGATATTGAATCTTTTCTTCATTTTTTTCATTCTTAAAGAGTTGTTTGGCCCATTTTGTTGAAAAGTCAACAAGAAATGTGTGTCTAATTTGTTTTTCCCTTAAATAAATTGGACAATAAATATTAATCTATTATCTCATAATTACTTGAAATAATTAACTGAAATGGAAAATCAGTTAACTATAGGAAATTCGAGTTCAAAGGTTCACTGGTGGGACATGGAAGTTGAATTAGTTGTAACTAAGTGACTTGAAGTTGTAACAAAGTTATAAGTGTAGTTATGTGAGTTGTGAAGTAGTTTAACTCAGTTAAGTGAGTTAAGCTCAGTTGTACTAGTTGTAACTGAACTTACACTAGTGAGAGTTCAATGAATTAATTATTAATTAATTCACAATCAGTGATCTCACATGCAACTGAAGATTTACCACTGTTAACTACATGCATGTCAGATCCAGTGGAGACCCAGTTGAGACAACAGGTGAAAGGGACAGTTTGGCTATCAGTTGTGATTTGAGTGAACTGCACTCATGCAATCACACACACAGTGGATGTTCCCATGAGAAATGTATAGCCTATGCAAGAGGAATTTGAATTCATTTGCAGTTTTTCCATTGCAGGGATTGTGCAGAGGAGGCAGTTTGTCTGGAGGCAGAGAATTGGCACATGTATTTGTTGATTTTTGTATGACAGTGTGAGACGATTGTATTGTACTAAGAGCTCTTGGATTAGAGTTTTGTATGAGATTGTTTCATGATCCATGATATACATAATATATGATAGTGGGGTTTTTAGCTTTATGCTTTCCCGGTAAAAACATATGTGTTACGTGTGATTGATCTTTCTTCTTGATATTTCAATTGGCGATCGTGTTTTCAATTCCGCAAGAATATTAGTAGAAGCGATTATGTATTTAACAGTGGCATATAATTGTTAGATCAGGAGAATCCATGCAATACATAATTTGTATTGAAATTTCTACACATTTCCAAGTAAATGTTTCACTCAAAGACGAATTTGGTTATCAAGAACCATTTTATACATAAAATAAAGCAATAAAGATTTGGGTTTGTTGTTTATTGTTCTCCTATTTGATTGTGCAATCCAAGAACATCAAGCTACATATTTCATACTATAACATAGGAGTACCACCTCTATAAAAACACAGGGGGATTTTATTCTCGCGAGGTTGTCATTTGGATTTTGACCAATATGAACATCAACAAAAGTGAATTTTAGAGGACGCAAATGTAAGAGGTGCAATTTGAGGGTAGCACGATTAAGGGTCTATGAACCTGGGCCGCATCTGGGGAATGTTGTACTCTCACATCACTCAAAAAATGAATAAGTGTTGGAAAATTTAAAATAGGGAAAAAGACTAAGTATAAATACACGATTTTGTGGGTGTATGGACCTGAGAATTTGATGGTAGTATGACCTACAACCCACCTTTTAAAAGGAAATAGAGACTAAGGAGATACAAGAAGAAAAGAAAAACAAAAGAAAAAGATTAAGGATATTTATGTATGTACAAATATTGATCATGAATGTGGATCAACATCTAACTCCAACTATGTGACAGTGACCCCCTGTGGATTACTGAGATCCATAATATAGTGACCCCCTGTGGGTTACTGAGAATCCAAAATATTCTTTCATTGGGAAAATGGATTCAAAAAGAAAAGAAAGAGGGAAAAGAAAAGAGAAAATATTAAAATGATATATACAAAGGAGTACCAAGAAAAAATATGTATAAACTTTGGTTTGGGGATTTTAACAGAAGAAATGTTTTAGATATTACTCGTTCACATGCAACGGTTGAATGKTTCATTTCGTATTCTTCAACAAGTATGAATTATAACCAATAACCCTTTCAATATGATATAGTYTGATCCATAGTGCTTCAAATTTTGTGTGAAAAGATGGTTTTTCCTTTKCTTTTTTCCACAATAAAACTAATTGATCTTTTTGAAAATCCTTTGTAGTACTCTTGTCAAAGTCATTTTTGAAAACATGTTGTCTTTTATTCATTAACAATATCACTTGTTCCCTCTGTTCTTCTAATTGCAGGAGTTCATTATATRTTTTTTGCATTGGTGGCTATTCTTCTCCATTCTCATTGTTTCCAATAAGAGCAAGGGAATTCAATTCTAAATGTAGCGGTAATTTTGCTTCTTTCCCATAAACTAAAGTATATGGAGAATGACCATTACTATGTTTTGGAGTAAGATGACTATCCCAGAGTGCATATATCAACTTGTTATGCCAATTCTTATGGTTGGCCTCAATTGTCTTCTTGATAAATTATTTGAATTAATGTTTTGTTTGTTGATTTTTCAAAACCATTCCCATGTGGATAATAGTTGGATGACTGACCCATGATGATTCCATATTCTCCAAAAAAGTTTGAAAATTTTGACCCAATAAAAATTGAGCCATTATCCGTTATGAATTTTTCTGATACATCAAATCTTGACAGAACATTTTCCTTTAAAAAATGAATTAGTTGTTATGAATCTACATTTCTCAAAGCCACTACTTCTTGCCACTTTGTAAAGTAATAGGTTGCAGTAATAATATAGGCATGGATTTTCTATACTTAGGGTTTATGGTCCAATCAAATCTAGGCCCCATTGTGCAAATGGTTGATCCATCATTGCAAATCGTAATGGCATTGCAACTCTTTTCATTTTTCCTGAGAAAGTCTGACATGGAATGCATTTTCGAACAAAATCATGAGAATATTTGAACATAGTTGGCCAATAATAACCAACCTGAATGATTGTGTGAGCTATCACAACTAGCGAAAAATGTCCACCACAAACACCACTATGAAATTCTTGAAGTATTTCTTGAGACTTTAAATTATCCAAACAACATAATAGAACACCATTAAAGTTTCTTCGAAACAATACACCAGATACTAGAACATATTAATTTGTCTTCATTTTCAAGGTTCTTCTTTCTTTAGAAGACATTTAAGGAGGGAATTGACATGATTTCAAATATAAGATTATGTCCTTATACCATTCTGAATTTTCCAAACGTGTTCCTTGTATTACAACATCAAATCCATTGGGAGGAGAAATATTCACAGCTTCAATCCCAGTCATGAATTTACATAATCCCTACCCCTTGATAGCTTTCGAAGGTTTAATTTCCAGATCATATTCTTGAATCTTTTCCAACCTATTTTCCCATCTTCCTTCTCTGAGTTGTTGATTTAGTATCATTTTTACAGGTGAATGTGGAACATAAGAGATGACATGATCTCATAGAATGTAAGTCTTGAAGTGAGCAATTGCTTTGACTAAGGAAAGAGATTGTTTCTCAATGAATGAGTAATTTAATTCATAATCATGCAATGTTTTACTCATGAAAGCAATGGGAAGTTCTTCCAGTTTCTGATTTTTCTGAGTGAGGATAAAGGCAATGGTTTCTTTTGAAGTGAATGAATACAATATGAATTCTTTATCAAAATCAGGGTTAACAAGAATAGGGGAGGTAGTAATGGGATGTTTGATTTTTGTGAAGGATTTTTGAATATCTGGTGTTCATTCAAATTTTTTATCTTTCTTTAACAACTTAATTATTGGTTTGACAATGGTAGCATAATCAGGAACAAAACGTTGAACAAATTTTATCTTTCCAAAGAAATATTGCACTCATTTTCTTGATGTTGGAGGGTTTAGGTCGTTTACTACTTTGACTCTTTCTGGATCAATGTATACTCCTTCTTTTCTTACAATATGTCTTATCAACTTTCCTTCTGTTATGGAAAACATGCAATTTTTAGGATTCAAAGATATTTCATAAATTATACACCTTTCAAAGACCTATATGAGATGCTTGATATGAGTTTCTCTTAGTTTTGAATAAATTGTTAGGTCATCTTGATAATATGCCATAAATTTTCCAACGATATCTTTAAAAGTGTGGTCCATTGCTCTATGGAATGTTGTACCTACGTTCTTCTATCCGAATAAAATTCTAACATAAGCATAAGTTCCCCACGGTGTTATGAATGTTGTTTTTGATCTATCTTATTCTTCCATGAAAATTTGGTTGTATCCCGAAAATCCATCTAACATAGACATTAATACAGAACCAGTGACTTGTTGAAGAAGCATCTCCATATTTGGCAATGGGTAATTATATTTTATGTTTTCTCGATTGAGATCTATGAAATCAACACAAAGATGGATTTCACCAGTCTTCTTCCTAACTACCACATGATTTGAGAGCCATTTTGAATGTGATAGAAAAAAGGATACCAACCTTCTTTAATTTCTCTTGGGATTTATCATTCTTAACTTTTGCTTGAAAGGTTTTGATCCTTGTTTTAAAGGAATGACATGTTAAAATATGGACTTGTCATATTATTTCAATTCGTCATAAATCCAAGCAAAGATGTCTTGAAATTCTTTGAAAAGTTGGGTATATTGATTGATTTCTTCAATAGTGCAATCGGTACACACATTTATGTATTTTGGAAAATCAGGAGTGCCAATGTTTATCTTTTGTGTTTCTTGAACCTTTCTTACAAACGGTTCTTCAAGTAGATATGGAATCTTTGTTTCGTCATCTCTTGTAAAAAGGGATTCCAAACTGACACAACTCTTGGGAGTAAGTTTAAGATTTTGATCATGTTGCTCCTTCTAAGGATTTCGATCTTCTTCTGAATCATTTGACATCAAGGAGTCATTATCGGTGATGAAATTTATAACATGTTCATCATTTTCAAATACTTGTAAATATTCTTGGTTATATGGTATTGAAGGTTGGAAAATAATTTCCACATGAAAAGCACTCTGACTCTGAGAAACTTATGTATTGAAAAGAGATGTGGCCACTGCAAATGAATCTTCCTTTGGATTCCTTTCTCTATGAACAAAATATGTATTGAAATATTTGAAAGAATCTATGAGTTCACAAACTCTTCTTGCATAATGCTTTATTTTTTCCTTCTTAATTCTATATTTCTTTCTTATATGATTGATAATCAACTCCAAATCACTAGTGACTACCATCACAAACTCTTCTTGCATAATGTTTTAGTTTTTCCTTCTTAATTCTATATTTTTTTCTGATGTGATTGATAGTTAACTCCAAATCACCAGTGACTACCAAATTTTCAACTTTCATTTGAATGGAAAGAATCATACCTTGAATTAATGCCTCATATTTTGTTTCATTATTGGTACATGGAAACACCAATCTGATGGCATGTGGATATATACCAGATTGAGGGATTTTCAAAATAATTTCTGCTCCATTTCTAGACTTAGAACAAGCACTATCAAACGACATCTTCCGGAAACCCTGAAAATAATTTTCTTCATCTTGCTTGTGAAGGATGATTTCTTCTAGACTAAGAAAAACATAATTTCCAATCCCTACATCAATACAATTCTACATTACTTCATTTTATTTCTTCTTGAAAGATATAAGATTTCTACTTTCTCGAGGTACCCTGATCATTGTTCCATCATTGTTAGGAAACATCATACAACTTCTTTCATTCATGATATATCCTCTAATTAATGAACACCAATCCCTTCCGAATACAACGCCATATGCTAGAGGAAAGTCCACAACCATAATAGTGAAAAAAAAATTGATGTGAGGTGTTGCATTTATCCATGCACATATGTATTTTATCTTGCCATAGTCTGGGACCTTTCTAGTATCGATGGCATATATACTTTCCCCAATCTCATAGTATTTTGTACATCCAATTCCCAACGCTTCTAGATTGATAGAGGCATGATATTGTTGGTAGCTCCACTATCAACCAAACAATTATGTAATGCAAAGTCATGATTTTATATGGATATGTAGAAAGGTGGGACTTTGCCTCTTGGTCTTACTGATGAGACATTTTGTTGTTTTCTGGTATTTATGACAACAACTTATATTCTTGTTTGTGAATCATCAAGTATATTTGAAGGATTTTTTGTTTGTTGTGGTATCTTCACCACCTCCATGAAGGGTAAGGTAATTCTGATTTTGGTTAAGTCATTAATCATATTATAATTCATTTGTAGTGGAGTCTTTCTCTGACTAGCAAATTCTTGTTGCTTTGTTGGTTCTTCATTATTTATTTTCACCTTTTCCTTTTCAGGTTCTTCCTTTGTCTTGAATTTATTCACTTGTGATCTAGTTTGGACAATATTATCTTGTGAATAATCTGGATCTTCTTGTTCATAAAAAATGTAAAAAGATGATGTGCCTTCATCCATCTGTACTGACTCTAGAACCTCATTTTGGGTAACATCTACTTCTTGATCAAAACTTTCAAAGCTTTCTTCTTCCACAATTTATTCTAATATGACGACATTAGGATTTGGCACTCTTGGTTCTCTTGGTATATGTTCCTATTCTTGAATCATTTCTTAATCTTGAATCTTGTACTGGGCCTCTTATGTTTGGATTAGGTGGAGCAATATTCTCACCTCTTTTCAGCCTAGTAATCTCATTTTTCATTTGTCTGATGGTTCTTCTCATTTGAGCAATCTCTATTTTTTTTCTTGTTTCCTAAGCAGCTACTCAATCATTTCTAACATTAGTTGGAACACCATGGAGAATTCGTCCACCATTACCTCAATTTTCAAGATTTTTTGAAGTAGATAGTCTTTGATGTCATATGGCAAGAGTATCCATTTGTCTCTGTACTTTCCCAAGAATGATCTCAGGATCAACATTATTCTCTAGCATAAATTATT
>JASDQU010107906.1:21341-41076 GCA_032191745.1 Picea mariana | reverse complement strand
CTTTTCATTTTGCATGCCATGAAATCAAAGTTGTCTTATGAATGCAATACAACAATTCACCAAAAGTGGAATCTCACCCTTGTTCATCATCTATGCTCAACTGGAATTAAGTTCTATCCACACAAGGGATATTATCTTTGAGCATATTGTTCCTTTAACAACCATAGGTTGGCAACGCCCCAAAATGGTCATGGATAACATTCATATGCAATATGAATTGTTCACTCCATCACAAGGCACTAATGGCTTAAATCATTTGATAGATTCAATTATGACATCACATAGAGACGACTAGTGTCTTCTAAGTAAAATCAAGACTAAAAAATAGCTGGATCAACAAGACACAATATGTCACTGCCTTGACTCTGCACAAATTCCTAATTAGTATTGAAAATCAATTCAGAAATCCAATAATAATTTATATACTATCAGAAACAGATGATCAACCTTTTGAAGCATGTCATCATTCAATGCTTCTTGGTCCTTCTTATTTCCACATTTAGTAAGACCCTGTTAATGACAAGAAGTTCTTAGCTTTAATATCACTCTAGAGAAAGAGAAATCATTATCATAGTTTGTGCTTATATCTCTTCGTTGCTTGTCCTTCATGTTCTCTTTTATTCTCCAAAAGTAGTTTTGAGTAGTTCCAACTACTTTTAGTTAAGTTATTAAAATGAATTTTAGTTAGATAGGGACAACTCATAGGAAAATATTAATAAATAATGATAAGAGTATAATAAATATTAACTAATAGGTGGGATCCCCTAATTTACTCTATTGTTTGATTTTTAAAATATCCCCGTGTTCCTCCATCAATAATTATGCATCAATGCCATCAAAAATCATTATATGCACATATCCCAATCAACCCACATATTGAATATTTCAAAACATACTCGTGACTTGCAAATACCAAGTATATATGCATATACATGTCCAAAATAAATAAGTCAACAAGCTATCCAAAAATAAACTATTGTCCAAAATAAGTAAAGTTTGTCCCAATAGTGAAACCAAAGAAAAATAACATAATAAAATCAGAAATCATTTTTTTATGTGAGGAATTCCTCCTATGTCCACTTTCCTTAGACTCTATCAGCTTGGACTTCTATGAATTTGCCTTGATGGGCATTTTAAATTTAATTGTGGATGCTTCTGGGTGCATATCTTCAAAATGGGTATGTCCATCCTCATGTCCAAGGTGATGGGAATGTGGTGTGATTGAGTGTGAGGATACCTCGAATTGATCATACTTAGTAGAATTGGCCAATTGTTTCCCATTAGAAGGTTCATGCTCTTTGGAAATGGACTTGATTATTTTCAACGACTGAGTTGAATGGCCATGTGATGTCATTGATTCAATGTGATGGGAACATTTTTTAGGTGAAGGAGGAGGTAATGGAAAATATACAGTGGTCCATCCATTAGTATGAACTTGGGGAGGATTTACAAAATCATTCCAACCATCATTTACTAGGACCTCGATTGGTAAGGATGCATGTGGTTGTACTAATATGCTAGAGATGTTAGGATGAGGGTGAAAATGTGGTATTTCAGGTGGAAGTGGAGGTTGAAATTCTCTTTGTCCAACTAAGTTTAAGAAACCCATCTGTAAGAGTTGATTAAAATCTTTAGAATCGACATCAAATGAATTGAAAATCAGAGTCTTTTGTTTCCTCCTAGCCAAAAATCATTTTTCCTTCTTCCTCTACCTTTGTTTCCTCTTCCATATTTGCCTCTGCTGAAAAATCTGATCTATTAAACATAAGGCTAGGTCAGGGTATACATACAATAAAAAGTAAAACATCAAATACCATTTGCATTGTCATAATTTTAGAAATATCTCTGAGTTGATCATCAATCAAGAACACATACAACCAAGGATAAAAAGGGAAGGGAAACTCAAAACAAAATTTCATCTCTTCTTTGAAATATGTTCATATCTCACCAGCTCATATAATTGATGCCTAATTAAGAACATGGGAATTAAAGTGTAATTGGGAATGCGAGGGGATTTGTAATGTATGGAAAGTGAAAATCAATGAAAAGGGGAGAAATGTTACAAGTTCAAAATAAAAAACACATCAATCATCAACCATCTTCCAATATCCAAATGTCTATCAATAATTATCTCATGAATTCCCTTTGAATCTCATCCTCATTAAATACTATAATATTTGTTGTCCACATCCAAAGAAACCTTTGGATTTGTTCATGTATTGGGGGGAAAGATATGAATTAAAAATGAACATGATAATTGGGAATTGAAAGTAATTTATGTAAAATGAGAGTATGAAGGGGATTGGCCCTGAACAATCAACATCCAAAACATAGTTCATTAAATAACAACCACTTTGCAATATATATATATATATATATTAATTACATTCTTCCCTTCATCATAATTTTAATTGATCAAAATATATTCTTACTATCAAACTATCCATTGCTAAAATGATAGAAAAACATTTAATATTTTATACAACATGGGAAAGAAAAATGAGTTTTTAAATGATATACTTTCCTAAGAATTAAGGAATGATGAATGAAAAGTGAAAGTATGAGGGATTTGATCCTATATGTAGAAATATTTTTTTTTCTAAATTATGGATGGCTCAGCCATATCCAATTCAAATAAATATGCCTCATAAACCAATGACTATATCTCCTTAAACTGTTACAATACTTCTTTCAACAAGTTATGTAATGATCAAACAACCCAATATATAAGACCAAAATTTCCATTTCATGGCTATTAATGACCATCAAATAATATTACAACAAAACTTATATGCGATATAAAAATTGATACAAATCCTTCAACACCAAAACAATATGGTGTAATCAACCAAGTCAAATCTATCTTAGGTTAAATTATTTTCATCGATCCCCAAAAAACATAACGCACAAGTTAAAATACACCAAATATTTTATTCAATCAAACCAACGAATGCATCATGGATATGGCTCATACCACAACTATATATATTCAAACAATGAGGATTCTAAATTGGATAAGGATACATTTTTATAATTGTAATTTCGTTCATATGACTATTAACATTGTCTATTTTCTGAATAAAGAATGAAAACGTATCGATCTTAGGCAGATGCAAAAAACCCTCACTAGTTCGATATTGAAACAAGATGTATTAATGACATGCACATGACTTGAAATTCAAGGGTTTAGCAGTAAAATGACTCTTCAATATCAGAGTTAGGATGCCCACAGTAGGGTTTTAAAATTAAACAAATTGATGTCCAGATAAACCATTGATAATATATGGTTGAACAGAGCTATAGAATGTATTTTGAAATACATGGGTTCGAAACCCTTTGATTCAAAAAACTAAGATGCATGTAGAAAAAAACCCACAAAGCTTTTCTTGAATTTTTCTTGTTCAAGACTTTAATTATCGGCGAGTGAAAAAGGAGGTTACAACATGACCTGTATTTTTTGGGAAAAGAATAGGAAAGAAGCTGTTCAAAAATGAAAATGAACCATTTGCAGTTTATTCACAGAGTTGAGACTAGAGGTTATAGTTTTTAGGTCGAGGATTAATTCCAGAACAACAAAATGGGAAGTATTGCCTTTGGAATGACAAAACGAGTTCGAGAAGACATACATAACAAACATACTCATTTACCAGTCAAGAAGAGATATTAAAGAAACTATTTCTGTAAAAAACAAATGCATTTGATGGGTACAAGCTATAATAGCCATACCTCTATTTGGAACTTCAAATACCTCTGAAAGACAAGTCTCCACAACTACCACTGTCAAGCTCCAGGACTAGAGTGTTACTCAACTAGTTCAAAAACAAATGGAATGCCCAAAACCCCAGCTCAGTGTGGTATACCTAGACATGTAAATTCTCGTTTCACAAGCATTGAATGCATGGGGCATCACATTCTCTAAAAATATCAACAAATTAAAAATTTAATCCATCTCATGTTCCATTATCCACCAAATTCAAATTATAGGCCTGAAGTTTTTCCAAGTGTGCTTGCAATACTGTGCCATATAACCACAAAAAATTAAAACTCAAATGACGACCATCATCTTCACATCAAGATTCATGTCCAAGTTACCATTTAAAACCACATTCAAAACTATTTAATAGTACAAACATCACACATATTCAATATTTGGGTGCTAAGGTATAGTTTCTAGGTGATCGATAGCATGAATGTTGAGTTCATGTGTTATACCATATGCATTGAAAACTTAAAATATCAACCCTTCGATTGCAATATGCCACCTTTCTTATATAGAACCAACGCTTCCATATATATGTATGTTTATAACAATAATGTGATGACTTGATGTTATAATCAAAACCTTTTAGTACATGATAAACCTTATGAACCTCAAATATATATACTTTTAAATAACTTGTCTTGTCTCTTTTTTCTTTAGACCACATCAAGTTAGTAGAATTTCATCAAAATGTTATATGTTTTTTTATGAGGGATATAGAAAAACAACCTTTTATGACTATCTATGTGTGTAATTCATAATAATCTCTTAAGAGTGAAATGTATGGAGCATAAGATATCCTTGGAGTTTTGTGAACAAATTTTTTCCTTTTCTTTTGCAATCAAATTGACAGTGAGATTGATACTCAAACTGAAAAGAGAGGCATTATCACTGTATACTGCAAATGAAACCACATCAGTAGACCAGTGACATTCAATCCTAGGAAAAATTTGAAAATAAACGTTTTTTATTTCCCCCTAGGGGGTCTCACCTATAGTTAAATATTTAATATATCATAATAATAGAAAATTTAAATTATGCCTTGAAACTATTTGTAGGATAGTGGCTAGTTTGCGAGTCAAGATCTGGCGACTCCACAGGTTAGGAAATTTTTAATTGGATAGAATTGAAGAATATCTAGTTTTGCTAGCATCACATTTTTCTAGAAATTTTCAAGAATTCTCTGATATACTCTTGCAAAAGAAAACTATATGGAGGGAAGAACAAGAAAGAAGAAAATGGGAACAAATTTTCACATCATGTTTCGGCAAGAAATTTATAGGCATAGGCAACTACTACATAAGTAGGACCCATAAGATCATCTATCTCTTTCTGTTCTTATTAATTTCACAACATTTCAACAAACTTTTGTAGCTAGCATGGCAAAGTAAGTGGCTTAAGTGATCCAATTTGATTCAAACATAATGTCAAATAAATAAAAAATCCAGAACTGATAAAAGTAAAAAATAAAATCAACTATACAAACATGGAAATAAATGAACATAATCAAAAGAAAATATATACATAAAACATTTAAAATATGATCAATCAAATCTTTCTAGTTCAAAATAAATAGCACAGACTTTAGCAAAAAAGTGGAGAAAAATAGATTAAAACAACAACTGGAAGCAAAAAAGGGAGCTAATCACAGGGATTTGTTGTATATGAAAACAATTGCTCTTCCATGTCTTTTAATAAGTATGAATTGTTACCTATGACAAAGGCGATTTTGTATGGACCCAGCCAAAGATTATGAAATTTGAAGTGTTTCCTTTTATCAGCGTGTGTAGAATCCCAAAGTAGTACTTTATCATCATCATCTCTAAATATAGTAGATTTAACCTTTTTATCGAAGTATTTTTTAATAGTATCTGCCTTTTCCTCATATTTTCTAAAGCATGATTCCTTTGTTCTTCCAAGGCAAGCAAAGCATTTATTCTTTGAGAAATATGTGTCATGTTTAATTCTTCATCATGTAATGCTAATCGAAGAGAAATAAGTTCAAGTTCTACAGGCATAATAGCTTCTTGGCCATATAAGAGTTGGAATGGGGTATGACCACTGCTAGATTTGGTAGTGGTCCGATTTTCCCAAAGTGCATGCGTGAGTAGTGTGTGCCACTGATTGGGTTTATCATCTATGATATTCCTTAAAATTTTGACCAATTTTTTATTAGTAGACTCAGGTTGCCCATTTCCTTGTGGATAATAGATAGAAGAAGTAAAATGTTTCACACCAAATTTGCTAAGAAATTGAGTGAATTTTATAGAAATGAAAGTTGGCCTATCATCTAAAATAATTTCAAGAGGAAGACCAAAATGAGAAAAGACATTTGATTCTAGGAAATAAATGAATTCCTCATCTTGTGCACGTCTAAGTGGTACAACCTCAGTCCACTTAGTAAAGTAATCTATTGTTGTAAGTATAAAAATATGTCATGTAGAAGATGGAGGATTGATAGGACCAATAAAATATGAACCCCATTTAGAAAATGGAAAATCAGGAAGAACAAGTTGTAAAGGAATGGAAGAAAAATTTTCTTTACCAACAAATATTTGACACTTATCACAAGCCCTTGTAAATTTAAAAGAATCTCTAAAAATGAAAGGCCAATAATACCCTGTTATCAAGATTTTAGAGGCAATGGCCTTTACTACAAAATGACCACCGATATGAATATTTGAAATTGTTGATCTGTGAATTTCTCTCAAGATTTTATGAGCTTCTACATCATCTATACATCGTAACAACAACCCATCAGTAGATATTTGAAATAAGGAATTGCCCAAGATCATATCTTTAGAGGATTCAAGGCATAGCCTCCTAAATTTGATGACATTCAAGGCAATCATGACACTTTTGGAATTTCAAATAATAAACAAGGTCCTTATACCAAGGATGTTCAACAAGATCAATATTCTGATTTTCAATAAAAAACAGTGTTGATAATGCCTTTCCATTATTTTCAAAAGATTCACTTGGTTCAGGATGTTGAGCCAAGTGAAATGCTATGTCTCGTCCCTTAATAGTTTTTGATGTTGTGATCGTTAAATCATGTTCTTGAATTTTTGCAAATCAATGTGCAAGTTTTTCTAAAAGATGAGTTTGTGAAAGTAAAAACTTGATAGTAGGTAAAGGGACTTTTACCTGTTTATGCTTTCCAAGAATAAAGTGGAGAAATTTTTCTATATCCTTAACAAGAGAAAAAGTATGTTTTTCTATAAGAGAATATTTGATTTCATCATCAGATAGGCTATGGCTCATGTAAGCAATAAGATATTCATTGTTTTGATCATCATTTTGCAGAAGAATAGCATAAATTGCTTCTTATGTTGAGTTTGTATAGTTAATGAAGTTTTTGTCAAAATTCGATTTCGCCAAGATCGGTGTGGAAATGGTTGCACTTTTAATTCCTACGAAATCTCTTTCAACATCCTCTATCTAAGAAAAATATTGATCTTGTTTTAGCATGTTATGAATAGGCTTAACCATTACAACGAAATTAGGAACAAAACTTCTAACAAATTTAATTGTACCTGTTATCGCATAGATTGTAGGTTGGGAAAATCCTGACCCAATGCACAATAGTGTGACAACATTGATGTAATGTTCCCAACCCAATTATGATATAAAAATCAGAACTGTATGGTTGAGAGCTTTAGCCAAACACTTTTATTGTTGGGTCAAAGCCTTGACTAATCTACACTTCTGGTTGTCCCCACTTGCATAGTATGTTAATTGTATGTTTTGGTGACCAATGAGATGGTTTGAAACTTTCTTATAGATACCAATATGTCTGTTGTTTGGTTATTTATCTTGTTGTCATAATTATTACAACCAAACTTATTGAAACATTTCATCAAACAGTTGACATGTTTGTCTTGTTATTGAGTTTGATCATGGTTTATTGCATGAAAAAATTGTTGATGATAGAGATGACAAATAAAAACAATAAAGACAATATATATAGCACAAGAAATGGCCACAAACTCTGATCTGCTTTTATTTATCATAGTATAGCTAATTTCATACCAAATGGGGTAGATTTGGAATGCATGTAGAAGAATGAGATGTGTGGCTGACAGTGCCTCCAAAATACAATGGAATTACGAAGGAAGGAACCCCCAATAGTCCTCCAAATTGAATACAACTAATCCAATATTTACTCTGGATGCTGTTAATATCTTTTCTCTACAAAGTGTGCCCTCATTGGTTGTAGGTGACCAAGATTT
Source organism: Picea mariana (assembly GCA_032191745.1). NCBI lineage: Eukaryota > Viridiplantae > Streptophyta > Pinopsida > Pinales > Pinaceae > Picea > Picea mariana. The sequence goes on along the minus strand of JASDQU010107906.1, from coordinate 33,084 downwards.
CGGGCTCCTTGAAGATGGCCTCTAAACCCTCTGAAAATAATTCCAAACTATAGATTGGGTGATAGGAAAACCTCCATGTGAGCCTCCTAGATATTGGGTGAGATCTCACCCTCCAAAACACCAAATCCAATATGAAGAATGTGCCTTCTTGAAGAGAAAATGTGCCTCACTCGAATCTAGACTGAAATGGCTAAAGAATACCCATGAATACGGATGCAAAGAGGTGCCCTGGGGATAACTAAGACCATTGAAGAGATATCTCTCTCATATTTGAAGTCTACCAGCCTCCAAAAACTCCTCACTCAATAAACTGTGCCCTACTTCCTTAAATACACCTGTAATTGAATGGTAACTGATGTAGAATGGTGAGGGAGGATTCTTTCACCTCCATGACCAATCTTGGACCAAGTTGGGTGGGATATTTCACCACCGATCTGATCTCTATGGTTTGTTCAGTCAAAACCCTCAAAACCCCCAAGTGCATGGGCTCTCTAGCAAGAATCCAAACATCAAAATGATAAACAACATAATGAGAGAATAGAGGCCCCTATCTCTCTTTTATCCCCCCTATTCACCTTTTCCTTCCAAGTGACTTTTACTTTATTTTTATTATTCTTTAATTAAATCACTGTATTAATTAATTCACCTTTTTTCCTCTAAAAAGTGATTTATTCATCCCTATGGCTTCTCCATCCACTGAAAGTCACTTCTCATCATCTAATATTGTAGTTCTCTTCCTCTCGATTTCGATGATTTATTACACTAAGAGGTTTCTCCAAGTATTATTCTCAAAATGACCTTCTCAGTGAAATTAATTAAAATATGACTCATAATAACTCAAAATTACGAAAATCGTCGGAATGCAACAGAACCAAAGCCAAGTTGTGCAGAATGGATCCCGATGATGAAATATGATGAACGATGCAAGTCGGTCCCAATAAACCCCTCAATATATCCTAAACTTGTAGTCACCCCCATCTGTCTACTCTGGTATGCATAACACTTTGTAATATAATAATGTCCAAAAATGGGGACATTACAGTCCTCTCTGCTAGAATATTGCTTGTCCTCAAGCAATAAATGAATCAATCTCCATATGATATCAGGGTCCCATATCCACATGTGTGACATAAATTATGATTCTCTCAAGACGTGGCCCCTCCAAGTGCTCATCACACATGACACCCAAATGCTCTTGATGAGTAGAATGATAAAGTGCAATAGATCCCTGGTCAACTCTCCAAACAATTGCTCTACTCAAAACTCAACTCCATCAAACTCTGAATTACCAAGCACTCCAATCCATGGATCCCATATCAATATGTGAACTGCAATGCCCTGTGAAGTATAGTCCTATGAGATATCAACACCATGAGTCTCCTACAAAAAACACAAATTCTCCACCCAAAGTGAGTTTGACCTCCAAGACCATACCAAACCCAACACAGCCTCCATCGACTGAATGTATTGCTTCCATAGTGAGGTGCTACCAAACTTCAACGAATCACCAACAAGTGATGTGCTCAATGGAAAATCAAAGTGATTTTCCACTGCAAATATCCACTCACCTCCATCAGTCAATGAAATTCCCAGCCCTGTAATATTAGGGTCCCATGCTAATCTCTAAAAGGGACCATCACATTAACGTTGCACCACTCTGATCAACACTGTCTGCCCAACGCATACATACCGGAACCCCCACTCTTGGATCCTCATGCTAAAATACCTATGATGATTGGGCCTACTATCAAGAAGATAAACATCTAAAGGTATCCTCGTGGAACCAAAATATACCCATCCATCACCAAACTCAATCACGAGTATCAATAGGGATAACCTGTCTTGCCACATAGAAAAATCCCAGCAATCCCTCTCAAAGTAATCCAAGAGTGAAGTATGTTTCTCACTGGTGCAACCCAGATCCTTATAAGATGAAGCAAACTACTGACCAAATGGACTCCTTGATCCCATGGAAAATTTGGAAGTTTAGCACTTCCAATCCCCACTAACTACTAATGTTCCATACTGATAACTATCAGATTCCCTCCATCCTCATCCCAATGAGAATATGAATTTGTATCAACCTCTGAGATATCCTTTGTCCCATGGACTAAGATACTCTCCATCATGACCAAGGTCTCAACTATTTGTCTATGATGATCCACCCCTATCTTGATGTATGCAATAAAGACACTCATGTCAGGTGGTCTCAGCATACCAACTCTCCATGTCCCCTGCCACTTTCTATCTCCCCCTGTGCTTATGTCAATGATGAAAGTATCAAGAAAGGAAAATAAAAATATATGCAACCGACTGTAGAACTAGAAGTTATCATATGCTTTGGTCAATCCCAAGGAATTGACCAAAATCTCATCCACTAACACCCATGGTAAATAATTGCTTGTACTCATCACTAAAATCCAACCATAGGGTACAATAGTAGGAATATCCACAAAATATTGGTTTATCACTCTCCAACCATCATCACTCATGCAATTGTTGCTACCGTGAAGGTGATATCCTAGATCTATATACTGCTACAAGGGAGATGAATCTCCATGCTCTACTAAATACATCTCCTCCCTGCAATCCAATGCGTCCACCTCTGCATGTATTTGTGAACTACCACTCATCATCGTATGCCTCTGCATACTCATGTAATATCTTGTATATACCTGCAACTTCATGGATCCTAGGTGTACTAATGGTTCAACCACTACATGAAGGTCAACCAATCCTGGAACACAAATGGAAGTGTCCTCATAACTACCCCTTGCTCTGGAATCCCTATGTGTATGTGTGTGCCCAACTGTCTAAAAAACCTTGTGAATGGTGGTCCTTGTGACCGATGGACATCCTATTGCATCTCCAGATCATATCTCTCCATACTCATTAGTGATCCTGGGTAATTCTCATGATCCTCCATCAACTAGTGCTCCACCGCCAAACCACCAACATCCTCTATCAATGTGGTTGAAGGATATGTCTAAATCTCTTTTGATATAGATGTAGTGGATCTCTGACTAGTATCCTCAAGGAGATCCTCTAATATAGACCCTGATTCTTGAAGGGTCATGTGTGCACCTTCCAAGAATCATTGTGTTCTTGCCAACTCATGATTGATTCGATCCACCTCAATCTCCTTCTCCTTCAAGGCCATGTGATACATCTCTCCAACCTCCAATAGGTAAACTCTATCCATAAAAAATTGTTGGTAGTCGTCCCTCATCACATTCAGTCTCTCTCTGAGAGTATGAAAGTCATCAATGGCAAGTCCCCCATATGAACTATCATGTGCCATCAATTCCCTCCAACCATAACCTACCACCAATGCATGTGTATCATCAATGCATCTAGTGGCTGCCATGATCATGTCATCACTGACTCTTAATTGTCTTGTCAAGTGTCATGACTCCTTATCACAATCTTGTTGAGGTGCTACCTCATGCCTCTCACTGCTAGTGTCAACAATGGAATCCCCCAAAACACACTCCTCAAAAGATAAGGCACTGAACTACCCACTGTCCACTGTGCTACTGAGTCCTCCTGTATGACACTTCATAGCATCACCAACTGCTACTCCCATGTGAATCACATTGTATCCTGTATGGGCAGTTGTATCCCCATGTGCACTCACCCTACTACTATCGTCTACACTTGGATCCCATACAAATGTATCCAGACATGTGATATGGCCATCCCAACCAACTAGGACTTCATCCTCATCACTGTAGATCGATCCTAGGAGTGAGTGTCCCCATAAACTGTCGGTCTTGAAAACCTAATCTATCAATGGAATCTCCAAAAGAGGTGACTCACTCTCCTCTTACTGATAGGTATGTGTAAGTTCAACTGGATCCAAGTCATGCCTCTCCTCTTGGGTCTGTAGATCCATATGTCCCTTGTGTACAATCCCCACACAAGGATCCTCTACCATATCGGGAAGGACAGTAATGTCCTCATGTGTCATGGCTAGCATAGGTGTATAAGAGTATGAAAAATGTGGCTCGCTCATCATAGGAAGCTCATCATCCTCCATGCCTGAATTCCTCGAATCCATGTCTACAACCAAAGGTAGGTCATCCAACCTCCTAATCTCATCATTTCTAGGTGCTAACACTTATGAATCCTCACTAGTGTCACCACTATGTTGAAGTGTTGAGTCCTCAACACTACCTGATAAGGAAATTAAAGGACATGCACTATCATCCCATCCAACTAATTGTCGATCAAATGCGCAAGGGTCCTGGGAATGCTCTAATGAGGAATCTAAAGCCTCATTCTCATGCTCAACCTCCTCATCAATGTCATCATGCACCTCAATGTAATGCACTCTCCCTTTACCCCTGCATCTGTGATCTGGCTCCCAAGGTTCCTTGCAACTGTGGAAAATTTCCCTACTAACATGTGGTAATGTATCTATCTCCTTGACTGCTTTGAATTTGTTTTCCTCTGTTTTTCTTTTCCAATCCTTGATTTCTTCAAACTTCTTGGACCATAATGCAACCTCATCTTTTCTTCACCTAGGATTTTTGATGGATACAAATTGTTGGAATGTTACTTGAGCCCTGAATGTCTCACTAAGGGCTTGTTATTCCTTATCACAATATGCAATCTCTTCTACAAAATCCATCTCTCCTTGAGATCGTCAATGTATATCATAGGATGGTGAAGGAAATTCGCGCTGATACCACTGTAATGTTCCCAATCCAATTCTAATATAAAAAACAGAACTATATGGTTGAGAGTTTTAGCCAAACACATTGCTTGTTGGGTCAAAGCCTTGACTAATATACACTTCTGGTTATCCCCTCTTGCATAATATGTTAATGTTATGTTTTGGTGACTAGTGAGATGGCTTGCAACCTTCTTATACCTCCCAATATGTATGTTGTTTGGTTATTTAGCTTGTTTTTATAATTATGACAACATAACTTATTGAAACATTTCGTCAAACAATTGGCATGTTTGTCTTGTTATTGAGTTTGATCATGGTTTATTGCATGCAGAAATTGTTGATGATAGATATGACAAATAACAACAATAAAGACAATAGATATAGCACAAGAAATGGCCAGAAAATCATATCTAATTTTATTTATCATAATATAGCTAACCTCATACCAAATGGGGAAAATATGGAATACATGTAGAAGAATGAAGTGTGTGGCTGATAGTGCCTCCAAAATACAATGGAATGATGAAGGAAGGAACCCCAATAGTCCTACAAGTTGAATACAAGTGATCCAATCTTTACATTGGCTACTGCTGATATCTTTTCTCTGCAAAGTGCACCCTCACTGGTTGTAGGTGACCAAGATTTCGGCCTCCTTGAAGAAGGCCTACAAACCCTCTGAAAATAATTCCAAACTATAAATCGTGAGATAATAAAACCTCCTTATGAGCCTCCTATCTATTAGGTGAGAACTCACCCTCCAAAACACCAGATCCAATATGAAGAATGTGCCCTCCTCAAGAGAAAATGTGCCCCACTAGAATCTAGACTGAAATGGTTGAATAATGCCCACGAATACTGATGCAAAGAGCAACCCTGGGGATAACTAAGACCACTGAAGAGAGATATCTCTCAAATCTGAAGTCTACTAGCCTCCACAAACTCCTCACTCAAGAAAGTGTGCCCCAGCTCTACAGAAATCTACCAGAAGTGTGTTGAGATTACTCAACTACACTTGTAACTGAATGGTAACTGATGTAGAATGGAGAGAGAGGAATATTTCACCTCTGTTACCAATATTGGAATAGGTTGGATGGGAACTTTCACCACTGAGCTGATCTCTAGGGTTTGTTCAGTCAAAACCCTCAAAACCTCCATGTGCATGGGATCTCTAGCAATAAGCTAGACATCAAATTGATAAACAACATAATGAGATAATAGAGGCCCCTATCTCTCTTTTATCCCCCGTGTTCACCTTTTCCCTCCATGTGAGTTTTACTTTATTTTTATTATTATTTAATTAAATCACTTTATTAATTAATTGGCCCTTTTCCCTCTAAAAAGTGATTTATTCGTTCCTATGGCTTCTCCGACCACTAAAAGTCATTTCTCATCATATAATCTTGTAGTGATCTTCCTCTCGATTCTGATGAGCTATTACACTAAAAGGTTTCTCCAAGTATTATGCCCAAAATGACATTCTTAGTGAAATTAATTAAAATATGACTTATAATAACTCAAAATTACGGAAATCGTCGAAATGCAATGAAACCAAATCCAAGTTGTGAGGAATGGATAATGATGATGAAATACGATGACCAATGAAAGTCATGCCCAATAAAACTCCTCAATATCTCCTGAACTCGCTATCACCCCCATCTGGCTACTCTTGTAGGCATAACACTCTATAATATAATAATGTCCAAAAATGGGGACATTACACATGAGAGTAACTACCCATTGTCACCTTATATAGATGCTCCCCTCACTTTAGTGATGATAAATCACCACAAGGGTGGAATCTCGGTGACGCTAGGGGGATTTAGATGAAAAGTTAAGTAATGGTAAGTGAAACCCCTATAGGTCAAGTTTGGAAGTGGAATGAGGCTTGGAAAAGAGTCTTGTTGATGAGGGGAGGTTTCCAAAATGTTGTGTAGCTGCAAAAAAATGTTGAACCTACCTGAGACAAGACAATTTATCGAGATATAAGCCAAATAATCAAAGGGAAAAGAAAGTGAATCTTGATTTCCTAAATTACAGCAACACACACACACACACACACAAGCAATGAAAATAGTTGTTAATTGCAGAATTAACCATCAAAAGCATCAAATATTTATTGGATAATCAAGCACTAAACAAGTAGATAAAATTCCAATACTTGAGCATAAAATTTGATGGTAAGATAGGGATGCTAAATTAAATTATCATAAAAGTATAAAGGCAGCCCTACGGCTGTAGAAAAAAATTGCTACATCAGAAATATATATCCACTGAAATCAACAAATAATCCACCCAAAAGATAGCCAATGTCAAGTAGAAATAATATGGCAGTTTGTAAGCAAAATTCAATGGTATATTAGTGAGTTATAAGAGAGTTTAAGAGTGTTTTTTTGCAGCCCTAATGGATGTATCATTTAATTAATTGCAGAAAGAGAATCACAAAGCCAAGCTAGATGCCCTAGTGGCTCAAGCAAGCTTGTAACAAGTAAAATTTCTTCCAATTTGAACAAATGCAATATCTCCAAAAATCACGTATTTCAATGCAATGATTTTATTTCTCCAATGCAATTAGATGAGTGCCTAGACTATTGGGTTTTGGATTCTTAGATGTAAGAGTTTGACTTGCTACTTCTCTAGGGGTGTAAGCCCTTTTACTCCCTAGGGAAAACAAATCCAATAATGTAAATCTAGGAGGGTATAATCCCTTTTCCTCCTCTTATCAACCTTAAACAAATGACTTATCCAACAAAAATTATGATAGAATTGGTGGGGGGTGAAATCCCTTTTACTCCTCCAAGGGTTAGAACAAGAATATCTATGAAACAAGAAGAAATCACCAATAATATTAAGAAACTCCTTACCAATTCCAATAGAAAACATGCAAAACCCTTCTCTACCAAGAACATTCCATAAACATGCAAAGACAAGCCTCCAAGAAGGTAACACGCCACTTTAGCTCCAAAATAGACAAGATAAGCATCCACAAAATTTCACAAGAGAGAGAGATAGACCAAATTCCCAAAAAGGGCACAAATTTCAGCGAAGTATGTAATTTTCAAGTGAGAGAGTTATGATAAAATGAAATGTCTTAGGTCTCTTTTTATATGAGGCCTTTAAAATCAGTTTGTCCACATATCATTAGGTTAAAACACAATTAGGGATGCCGACCTCCTCTATTTTCCCATTTACAATTTATTTTTTGATTTTACATAATAAAGAAAACCCTAAAGGTGACGGCATACCCCATAGGGGTGACATTTTGGCACATAGAGAAAGTAGTTGAGCCATGTGAGGGAGTCGTTGGGCCTCCAAAGTCCATGTATCCATGTTGCAAGGTTTTCTCTCCATCAAAGTGTGCCAATCCTCCATCAAGTCATCACCACCATCATCAAACCCTAGCCTCAAATGTGATGTCAAGCCTTAGAAGAGGATGTTTTGACCTTCCAAGGTCAAACGTTGGGCCAAGAGGGACTAGGTATCATCGTATAAGGTGACTTCTCTTCCCTCCAAAGGAAACATTCATCATCTAGTTGCTCCCAAGCTGTCAGTCATGGCATCCAATCTTTGGGCTTGCCCCACTGAAGGCCCAAGCTAGGCTTGTTCCTCCACAACATCCATCAAACAAGGTTCTGAAAAGACAAGTGAATTCTCCCTCCAAGGTTCTCAAGTCAAATGTATAATTCCAAGTAAAAACACATTAAATACAAGAGCCACCTAAACACATGCATCAAAAATACCTTTTTAAATTAAATAGGTGCTCAAATATCCTATGCAACTTTCCAAGTTTAGGTATGGGAGGGTTTTCATGGTAACCTATTGGGTGAATCATTCCCCAAGTCAAAGAGTGTTTCCTAGGTGAACCCTCTTTAAGTCATTAAAAGAGTATGAAGTGGATGGATGATGACCTCCTGACCTTAAACCCATAATATGTATAATTTTTCTAATTCAATTATGCTCAACTCGGGACTCAAATTGTTCAAAATTTGAACGTGCATGCCCAAATTCCTCACGAGAAGAGTTCTGCAATCTCTGTTGTTACACACAATCCAATAGCACTCTAAACCATACTCTCTTTTCTCTCGTGACCAAGCTCTAAATCCTTGGTCTTATACTCTTAATAACTTAACCCTAGGGCTTATCCATGTGTCCATGCGCTATGAACACATTCTAAACCAAATGGTGCTTACCTTCCTGTAATCTATCGATACTTTTCCCCTTTTAAATTCTCCACTATTGATTGTCACTGGATGGACGATCTAGATCGCACCTAGGCTATTCCAACTTCTTGTGATTTAATCACAATATGATCCAACGGTCGAAGTTGTTAGTATTTTTGGTGTAACTATGGAATATATTCTTGTATATTTGTTTTATTCGAACCTTTAAAAGGTTATTATAATTATATTGTACAAGTTGGCTCAATAGAAATTATTATATTATTGGTGTTTTAATTATAATTGTAAAAATCCCCATTGTGGCTAGTCGGCCCTGTTTTATGGGTTAGTTAGGTCAAGATTCATGTATCTTCAAGAGAAATTGTTGTGTATAAATAGAGGACACGTTCCTCTCATTTGGACACACACTCACACACTTCTCTTGTGCATCTTGGAGCGCATAAGAAGGTCTAGCGCACAAGTCTTGGAGACTAGTTCTTTTGGTGTTTTAGGTCTTGGTCTTTCTTGGAGTGCTATAGCGCATCATTGTACTGGTTGAAGGAATCTATATTGAGGATTTTTGTTCCTGGGTTTTCTCCCCCATGAGTGTTTTCTAGGATAATCTTTGTGTTCTATTGTATCTATGATTTTCTATCTTTCAGTGATCCTACTACAGTAGCTATTGGATTAAGTAATTGTAATTGTGTAAGTAGAAAATTTAAAATTCCAACATGGTATCAGAGTAGGCCTGAATAGAATCCAGTTGTAGATCTAGAATCCTAAAAGGGATATTTTTTCAGTCTAGAGATAGTTGTTGGACAAACCAAGATTATCAGAAGGCAGGATGACTACCGGAACAAAGATCGATTATAAGTTAGATGGATCTGATAACTTCAGAGCCTGGAAGTACATAGTAACACTCCTTCCTGATGAACATGAACTTGATAAGTTCATTATAGAAGAGGTTCAAGAACCTCAAGGAGATGAGGCTAATGAAAAATATAAGAAGGACATGGTGAGAGCAAAAAGGATTATTGCAGACTCCATTAAGGACCACCTTATCCATCATATATCATCATTATCTTCTCCAAATAAAATGATGGATACCTTAGCTCGTATGTTTGAGGGAAGAAAAATAAAGGGAAGAATGACTCTGATATCTCAGTTGAAGAATGTGAAAATGCAAAACTCAGAAACTATTCACTCCTACTTCTCAAGAGTGAATCAAATCAAGGAGAAGATAGAATCCATTGGTGGCCCAGTAGAAGGAGAAGAGATGGTGATGACTACCTTGAATGGTCTCCCAAGGTCATGTGATGCATTCGTCCAAGGAATTTGCTCAAGAAAGAAGCTTCCCAAGTTTAGTAGGCTTTGGGAAGATTGTAACCAAGAAGAAGCTAGGATAGTTGTAAAAGAAGAAAAGATGGAAGATGAATATCAATCCCTAGCCTCCCACACCAGGAAAGGAAAGAACAAGAAGGAGCATTCTTTACCTAAGAAGTTTAACATGGGTCAACGAGATAACTCAAAGATCAAATGTTACTGTTGTCAGGAATTGGGACACTTTGTTAGGGATTTTCCCCTCATTATGGAAATTAAGAATAAGAAAGGAAGTAAGATGCATTAATCTCACATAGCCAATGACAATGAGTCTCCCAAGAAGTATGCAAAGCAAGATGAATCAAGTGATGAGGATAATTTTCTTATCTCATCCCTCACATGTACTGTTACTCATGGAAGTGACACATGGTTGATAGGCAGTGGTGCTTTCAAGAACATGACATGCTATGAATAATACTTATCTAAAATTATTCATAAAGATTCACCTCACAAGGTAAAATTGGATGATGACTATCAATATCCAATCAAAGGTGTTGGAGAAGATTCCTACAATTTAAATTCAGGCAAGCCAATGAAGATGAAGGACGTTCTCTATGTTCCAGGTTTAAAGAAGAATCTTCTCTCAATTTCAGCATTAAACAAGAAACTATTTAGAGTAGCATTTATTGATGGTCAAGTTCTTATGTGGCCTAGAGGGAAGACCCTTGATGATGCAGTAGTGATTGGAGTTGAAGAAGAAGGAATTTACAAATTAAAAGGACATTCATACTCCACAATGGTTCATGATATTGTGAATCACAGTGAACTATGGCATAGGGGATTTTCTCACCTACACTACAACTATCTTCCGGTTGTGAGAAAAATGGTGACAAGTCTTATAGAAATACAAGCAAAACCGAATGGTGTGTGCAAATGATGTGCACAAGGAAAGAATGCAAAGCACTCCTTTCCCAATAACGATAGAAAATACAAAGGAATTTTGGACATCATGCATTCATACGTATGTGGAACGATGTCGGTAGCTTCACTAAGTGGGTATGTATACTATGTATCTTTCATTGATTATTACTCGTGTAAAACTTGGATTTATTTGTTAAAAGAAAAGAATGAAGTTTTTGGAAAATTTAAAGAGTTCAAGGATCTGGTAGAAAACTTGACAGAGTGGAAGATTAAGACCTTGCGATCAGACAATGGAGGTGAATTTAACTCAGAAGAATTCAAGGAGTATTGTAAGTAAGTCGGGATTAAGAGGGAGCTTTCTACTCCCCTATAACCCTCAGTAGAATGGAATAGATGAAAGGAAGAACCAGATAATCATGGAAGAAGTAAGGCCATGATCCATGATCAAGATCTTCCTATGCATCTATGGGTAGAAGCAGTGAAGATGGCAGTTTATGTGTAGAATAAAATTCCCCACAAGGTGCTTGAAGACAGGACACTTGAGGAAATGTTTTCAAGAGAGAAACCAGAATTCAACCTGTTATCGCACGGTTTGTAGGAAAGGTCCAAAGATCTTGAGTCAGGGCTTGAAACCGGCGTAACAGGAGCTTCCCCACCCACTGTCACCTCG
>JASDQU010107905.1:147911-190162 GCA_032191745.1 Picea mariana | reverse complement strand
AGTGATAGACTTATCTGGATGATATCCTTGCAGCTAAAGCCAACTCCATGAGAAGCCCCACGAAGAGGCCACGTTGAAAGTGATTATATTCTGTCGAGTTGATCAGCAATCTTGAGAAACCCTATTTGAGAAAGCAGGATAATCACAATCACTTGGAGAAGCAAACCCCACGAAGAGGCCACGTTGAAAGTGATTATATTCTGTCGAGTTGATCAGCAATCTTGAGAAACCCTATTTGAGAAAGCAGGATAATCACAATCACTTGGAGAAGCAAAATTTGGTAGCTGTAGCTCACCGTCAGGAAGGCCGTTTCTTTCATGATCGAAGGTCTCCTAACAGGAATCCATTGAATGAACTTGAATGAACTAGTTCCTGCTGACTAGTTAGGAAACATCCTTGCATATACCCAATGGCCGAAACAAAATGATTTATCTGACGATAGCTCTCCGGCGTATTTGCCATTAGAGCAACTGCGTGTTCTTCGATTGGACGAAGCCGGGAACGATCACCGCAAAGAGATCAATACCATCCCTTGTCCTTTCGAACGACCTTTGCAATCTGCCTTTAGTTGTGAATCGAACCCTAAACCTAAACTTTGCGTAGAAAGGAGAGGAGAGGAGAAGGATATTGTCTACCTGCAGGATTCATGAGAAGATGTCTGTCTGGCAGACTGTAATGTGATAGTGGTGACAGAGAGTTCTACAGGAATGGCTGACAGAATTTTTCGCGCCCTGGATGAATAGAGATGGAGATCGAGCTCAGAAATGATGAAAATTGGTGATCAATAGGAACAAATATTGCAATCGAGATTATTTGGCTCTTCATCTTCTTGTTCAAGTGGTTGCAGGCCTTCAGGTATGGTGGTTATAATCATGATGGAGTAGTTAGTGATCACGCGGGGCCATCATTCGTTATTTGTTGCCTTTGGTAAAGTTGATCTCAGATTTTCTCTCTTGTTGTGAAAAGGAGTGTCTGCCATGGATCCTCTCGCTGTGTGCAGTCATCATGAGCTTCGTATTTCAAAAGATTTGTGCAGAATCTCTTCCCACATTGTTCCCTTTGGCATAATAATATGTTTTCTTATTCTTTCGCTTGTCTTATGTGACAGAAGGCGTCATAATTTACTTCCGAGAGTACTAACAACATCATCATCTCCACATTCATCTGCTCTGATAATTTTACATGACTTTCAGTCTTGTCGTCTCGTTTCAAGGGAATCTATCAATTGACTTATGTTGTTTTGCAATGATGTTCTCTGGTTTCTGTTCATGTCAGCATCAAAGTACGTTTATCTGGCATGCTAAATGAGAGAGCAATCAATCATCCCCAATTTCTCAAGTGACTGTGACTCCCATCCAAGTCCACTTGAATGGAGAGGAACCTTTAAAAACTCCATGGTATAGTTAGCTGAAGTGGGGTTTCCATTACCAAAGTCGATTTTCCATTGCCAGAGTCATTATGACACGGCGGTGTTCCTATTTTGTGAACATTCAGTGAAAGGGTTGAAATTTCCATATTGATTTCGTATAAAGCTGGGCAAAAGATTCAATGTGAGGGTTGCATTTTCCAGTATTAGTTTCATATACAGTTCGGCAAAAGAGTTGTACAAAAGCTTGGATTTCTTCGGGTGTCGGAGAAAGTCTTCCTATATCGATGAAAGGCAAGGAAGAAGAGCACTATTCAGTGGATACGGTCTGCCCACGTAAGCATCGAAGAATTTCAGTGAGTGAGTCAGTTAACCACTAAAGAAAAAAAACAAAAAACAAATGGGCAAAGTTTTTATTACGCAAAGAAATTATAATTTCTTAGAGAAAAAGTTGTTATTAATAAAATAAATTATAATTTATTATAGAATCTACTGTAAATTAAATTGTAATTTGTTATAGTTTTTATTAACAAAAAAAATTATAGTTTATTATAAAATAGGAAAAACATATTTATTAATTAATTTATATTTTTTATTTAAATAATAAAATAATTTTAATTTTTTTTTTTTAAGTTAGAAATAGTATTAAAACCTGCCATGCACAAAAATTACATCTATCATGGTACAGTATTGCCCTAGTGGGAAACCAACACTCCCACATGGTCAAAAATTCATAATGTCCATGTAAAATGCACAAAACTGTAAGAGACATAGAGCAAGAGGATTTAGATCTAATGTGCTACGCACGGCAAAAGTTCTATAGGCTAGACTATAGAGACCAAAACCAAAAGACTCAACTTATACTAAGACTAAAATTTCCTAGATCCGAGAAGTCACGCACAAAAAAAATCTTGTGAATTATACTAGCTGAAATCATAAAAAACACACGAAACCTGAGCCAGAAAGAGCTATCCAGTGCTAGGGTCGAGCCTTTGCTCAAAAATAGCCTGTCGATCTTGCATGATGTCTCTATCGAGCTTGCCTCTATCTGAGATAACCTGCGTGAGATCGTGAATAAAATTCATCAGAAGCTCATCTTGACGTAACCGCTTTGATTCCTTGTGTTTCATCTTGTTGATGATGCCCTTGATGTCCTCGATTCCTTGCTTGATGGCATCCAGAGACTCCTTGAGAATGTTCCTTTCTGTGCAGCGAGAGAAAGCAAAAGAGAGCGGAGGAGGTGGAGGTGAGTCAAAGCAAGGTATGGGGGAGGATGAAGAGGAGAGAGGAGTTGAGGGAACATGGGAGAAGGAGATAACGGGAGGGGGAGGTGGAGGCTGGCGGGGGGGAGAGGGGGACAGACTAAGCCTAGGAGAGAAGCCGAGGGAGTTACCAAGATTGTCGAACCATTTGATTCGGCAAGCATAAAGAGACGACAATGGGGGCAAGTCCCGAGTGGTCTCCCGAGGAGGCAAATCAGAAGTGAAGGAAGGAGTGGGAGCAATGAGAGGTTATGGGATGGAGACACTCTTAGGTTTTGGAGGAGATCTTGGATGAGGCTACTGGCCATGCCCTCTTGCGCCCCTTCCTCTAGCAGCATACCAGGCCGTGCCCCTTTTCGACTTACCTCTAAGTCGAGGCATTGAGAGGGCCACCTGAAACAAGATGAGGAGCATGTGAAAATTATGAAAGTTGTTGCTTGAAGAGCGCGAGACCATCTAGATGTAGAAGCACTGACTAACCAAAGGAGAAGTGTTGCGTGTAGAGATCCAAGTGTACCGCAAAATCTCGAGCCAGAGGAAGAAGACTGGACCAACTTCCAGAGGAGGCCAAGACTCTAGAGGCCAAGGGCTCGAATGAGTCATGGAAGTCCAAAACAAAGGCCTGAAACCACCATGTTGGGAAGGGTGATGGGACTGTGACTGTGTCCAGCCCATTACCATTAACGTTCCCATGAAGAGAGGCGCCAACCCATTAAACTAGACCATAATCGAATGAATGTCGAGTAGCGACAATCGAGGGTTTAACTTCATTAGTTAATGGTGGAGGTTAAGTGCGCATGCACTGGATCGAGGTTGTAGGAGACTAGGCCAAGTGTCCTCCCCACTGGTTATCCACCCATCATATCCATCACCACCCCATCCGAGAATAAAATATTTTTAACTTAATAATAATTATAATGAAGGAAAAAAATACACATGTGTGGTTGTGGGATGGAGTGTTATCCTCTTTGCTTAGGTTCTATTCTTCTTAAGGACATGTTGAGCTCATTATGAATAAAAAACCTCAAGAATGTGCTCGTGTTATATTCTTCTTAAGGAGATATTGAGTTCATTATGACTAAAAAGTCTCAAAAGTGTATTCTTGTTAATGACATGTTGAATTCATTATAATTAATAATCCTTGAAACCTTGAAGATTAACTCAATTGATTTAAAGCCAAACCTAAAAAAAACTATACATAAAGCTAATAAATATATTTATTATACTATAAAAAAATTAGGACAAAGATAGATATACTTCTTACTTTCGTAAAGTTTTTAAAGGTATAAAGTTGGATATATAATAGTTGGTGTCAAATTGGCATCAAAACAAAAGGGTTTTATGACTAAATTCCATGTGCTATATCACGTTATGAAACATAAAGTACATTGGGTGGTGATATATATATGTCTAGCACTTATTCCTAATTGGTGGCACAACTTAGGGTTATCAATGCATGAGATTTGTCTTTGTATCTAAATAATACATTAATTTTAAAGAAATGATTTACTTTTGTTTATTTTTATAGTTATATTTAATTAAAACTTCTAATTGATGTAATGTTGTATAATATAGTGGTGCTGAAGGAAATGATGATGATTGTGGTTATTAATATTTATTTATATCAATATTGATTTATTGGACCTAAAAAACTATAAAGAATTATTTGGTTTTCCTCAAAGTTGTATTTCTATTCTCTAAAAACTTTAAGAAAAACATTCCTAAATGGTCTTAGTTTTGGTGAGTTAAAAAATTAAGAAGGTCCATGTTATAACAAATATTTTGAAATTAAAATATAATGTGGGTACACATAGGGCATTCTATGAGAAAGAGATTTTCATCTTCAACCCTTTTAGTTTCTCAAACATGATAAATTCTTTCGACCAATGTTGTTTTGGGAATTGTCCAATGCCCTCTTTCACTATAGAGCTCATGAAAGTTTATTTATTTTAGCAATTCTAATTTTCTTCATTGTACTCGTTAAAACAAAGACATACTTTTGATATTCTATATTATACTTATTCGGCTCCTTATAGTATCATAATTCTCTCTTATTCTCTAATTATTTCACCATAATTTCTCCTTAAATTTAAGATTGAAAATATTTCTAATATTATCATTACTTTGCAGAGTAACCTCTTCCTCAATCTCATAATGATTTAGCCCAGATGACTTGACATCTTTATGCCAACACTACTTCAGCAACAAATGTATTTGGTTCAATTTTGAAGTAACCTTAGAAAGCCTCTTGTCTTTCACATTGTTTCTCTTGTCTTGTAAATTAAGTACCTAGTCATATCCATGTTATTAATAGGGGAAAAAAATTGATTCTATGTGGCGGATAAGATAGGATGTATTGCCTTTTATTTTAAGATTATAAGTTATAAAACACATTTGGATTTTATTTATATTTCTCATGATTCTCTAGAGATGCTACAACCCCAAAATTCACATAGGGGCATGCATTAAGAACAAGCTCAAGACCAATTATTTGTACCTTGACCTCATTGGGGACATGCATTAAGAACGACAAGGAGCAGACCGCTCAGATACCACTGAACTAGATTTTATGAGTAGAATGAAAATTAATACATATTATTATTATTCTTAACACAGAGACACAAGAATAGCAGAGATACAATAACAAAGATAGAGTAAAATTGGTTTCTATTCAATAAGAAAATTTGTTGAAACTGTAAAATGCAGCGAAAACCAAGCTTGCTAGAATGGTGGCAACTTATCTTTGAGAAGAGATGTGGAAGTTGTGCTCATTCACAGGAAGATGGTTACCATGAGGCTCTCCAAGACTTATTTTACAATAAACAGGAATTCCAAAAACCTAACCCTAGGAGATGAAGCACAAAAAGTCACGTGGCCCCCGTTGGGGTAAGCTAGTACATCAACTTCTTGGGGTCGTATATTTTGCATAAGATCTTTGTTTTAGGAGCATGATATCTCGTTCAAAAAGTATATCAGAGTACTACATATTTTCTTGTCACCGTGTCTAATATTACTATGAAGAGCCCTAAAAACGTTGTTTAGGGCTTCAAAACGGCCTGGGAAGTCAAGGACCCAAAAACTAAGGAAAAACTTCCAAACTAGAAAATTATCAAAATGAGCCAGTTGGAATAGGTGGGAGGCCATCAACATCCATCTGGATCAAAATATTACATAACACATATATTCATGTGATATTAAAGAATACCCCTAATTTCAATAGATATTGATAAATACTTCCCAAAATCCTTTTATTGAACACCCTTCCCATTAAATATTTCCAATTAAAAAACATCTTATTTTTACTATATACCCCCTTTTATTCCCCCTAATACCCATAAATCCCTTAATTTCCCCCCCCCATCAAGACCTTCAATATATTAACTTTATTTTTCACAATTTTAAACCACCCTTTATGAATGATAATGAGAATATATTGGTCAACGAGCTGAAACTCCCATGAAAATTCACAACCATATAAGATAATAGTAGTAACAAGACTCCTAAAGAGGAGTTTATTCTAATCCCAAAACCAAGTTTCTACAAATTTACATATATTTTCAAGTCCATAATAAGCTTTCCACCCATCATTTATCCTTTTCTCAATGATATACTCCTAGTTAAGCTTGTGATGAAGGTCGATTATGAGATATTTGTATGAATTCAATTTCTTAAAGTTATTATTGTCGTACATAAAATTACTGGAAGTGTTGTTTTTGGATTGGGCTCTCATAACCTTTTTTTTGTCAATGTTAATAATCATACATGTACTAGAGAAAAAAATCATCGAGGAACTTAAGTTTCTCGCCAAGGGAATAGGGAATCCTATCCAAAATAATAATATTGTCATCTTAAAGAAAATGGACGATGACTCTTCAAATAGAGACATGTCGATACATCCTCCTTCCCCCAAAAAACCCTATAACTTGTTAACGTTCTCATACAACCTTATCAAAACAATTCTCAACTTGAAAGGAACAATTATCTCTTCTAATATATTCTAGGGGTTAATTCTGGGAACCATGTCAAATGATATTGTAGAGTCAATGAAGTGACACATGAGATTGATTTTATTATTGTGGAACTTCTCTACGATGATCCTAATCATATAAAGGTGGTACAAAATCGAATGATAGGTCATAAATTCCATGTGGTGTTTAGCTATTTTTTTGTAACTTTCTAGTCATATGGTGATCTTCTTCTCAATAATAATCCCATATAACTTGACTAAACGAGGGCTAGCCATAATTTTCTGATAATTAGAACGGTTGTTTTTATACCTTATTTTAAAAATAAAAACAATGAAGCTTTTGACCCAAGGTTTAGGAAAACCTTGCTTGACTGCTAACTTGAAGAAATTGTGGATGTAATGGATGAGGGTAGGCCCTATAATTTTTAGGATTTCTACTTGGTAGCATTTTATGTCCTTAGATAATCTATAAACTACCATGGATATTTCACTGTAATAGCTCGTACTAACAACTATTATATTATTTTGAAAAATATTTTTTTATCATGTTTATTTCCTTAGATCTCACATTTATTATCTCTAGATTATTGATCACAATTAATGAAAAAACTAACATATGAAAATTGTGATACCCCACTTTTTGAGTTCACAGATTAATAATGTATTTTTTTCTACTTATTGAAAGGCTATAGTGCTTGTAAAGTTGAAAGGATAGATAAGCTATCAATGTAATACTTTGAATATTAATAATAAAATTTCATCACTCGCAACAAGACAAATAAGGATAGAGTCATAGGGTCTATGATTCCACGAGAGAGGGGCGACTAAAAGGAAAAACAAATTTGTTATATTTTATTCACCCATCTTGTAACTAGTATGGAAAAGTGGTTATGTGAGCTTCTTGGGGAAGCCACAAGGTGCATTATTTCATGAAAATATATAAACCATGATTTTGGTTGTTAGGGGTTCTACACTCATTCTTCATTAATTACTCATCCATTCTTGTTCACTCTTGTTCTTTTGTTTTGGAATGGGAATGAAATCGTGGAGGTAGAGATCCATTGCTAGTTGGATGTAGGTAACTATTGGTTATTACAAAAATAAATTATTGCTTGTGTACATGATAATGGTGGTAGCTATGAAATCATTGTCCATAGCTGAGAATCCCTAGAGCCCTAGAATGAAGTGGAATCGAATGAGGGACTACATTGCAAAAAAGGGGGTTCATTTATTTGGGTTGTGTAGATTGAGGGGGAAATACTAGTTGTAAGATGAGATTCCTTGTGTGGTTGAGTAAACAGTAAAAAATTGATAAATTACTAGTGTGTGTGTGTGTGTGTGTGTGTGTCTTAGTGTTATCCTTGGAACATGTCCTTGTGGATTCATAGCCTCAGCTCTTGGGTGAACTATTATAGAGAGGTAATGTGCAACAAAGACAAAGGTTGTGTGGAAAGTTTGACATATGCATCCAATTAATGAATATTTGTTCGAAGATAAGTTATTCGTGAGTCCTATATTTCCATTATGTTATATGTTGTTGTGCTTATTATTATTTTTTATATTAATTACATCATGATGTTGTATATTACATGAGCATATGACTAATTTGATATTTCTTGAATTATGCATGAGCTTGTAATTAATACTATGAATATTGAATGTTGCACATGTTCTTGCATTATATTTATTTCATTATTTAACTCGTATTAGAAGCTTCAAAATTTTCCCCAGAATGTTAATTTTTGAGGTACATCAGTGCTTTGGGGATTTCTACCCTATGATAATTGTTGAATATCACAAAGAGGAGATGCCCAAATAACTCACTATAACAAAAAAAAGTAGTTAAGGAAATGTAACTAAAAAGCTACGAATGAGAAAGAAGAACACCTACTTGGATTCTAAAGTTTGGAGAAGACTCCTATTGCGAATCCCTACTCCAATTTCTCACTCCAATTCATTCCTTTTCAACCTACACATAAAGAGAGATAGTGCTGCAAAAAATGTAGTTATAGTAACTAAATCCTAACTACATATACAAACTAGGAAAAGAATTTCAGTATTACAATAATCATATGCATATAACGTTTACAAAACAATACTAATAACATGTCATTGGGATGGAAAAGAGAGTTCTTATTTATTATAAAAAAAACATGAAAATAGGTTACCTAATCCTGTTGTGGCATTGATATCAAAATTCCTCCACCTCGACCACTGAAGATGGCTTTAACTCTTCGTTTCTTACTCCAAACAAGTGAAGGGAAGATGATATGTTTATTCATCCCAACAAAATAAGAAGGCGTAATACGTTGGAAACGGGGGTTTCCATATATGGGAGATAGATATTAAAAGATTACGATTAAAGGGGTTGCATACTTACTGGAATTTCACTAAAATAAGGCTGTTTGAAGGGATTCCTCCTTTCCTCCACCCAATGGCTCTTATTTATACTTCAAAAAATTGATTGGAGTACATAGGCATGGGATATAGGAGGTAATCAACCGAGAAAACCCCTAAACATTGACTATAAAGGTGCATTTTGTGCACCTTTATATTTCTTTAGTACATTATGATAGAATATGCACTTCATCAATGGAAAAGTAGTGTATGTAATCTTGTATACGATAGTTAAAAAATCAAAGAAAAAATATATATGTGTCTTTATATATCAAAAGTAGTGTATGGATTTCCCAAATGTGTTTTTTAAACTAAGGAGGGATTTTGGTTTAAAAATTAGAGATGGATTTGGGATGATGGAAAAAAAGTGCATCGATGCATATGATCTCGAAAAAGAAGCTAAAATAGATGCATCCTAATCAATAAGGTTATAAGGGAGAAAAGTATGAAATATAGGAGGAAACTATGTAGTGGGCCTAATAAAAGTTCAACGAACAATGTACCGAAACAATACCTACAGAAGAAATCAAGTATGAGATTACTCGCTTCCCAAGGTGGGGGTACCTATGCTCAGGAGTGATCAAAGCATGGTTTCCAAATCAAATACACTACAAATTCATGAAGTATGTATATAATAAGTGATCATGGCAAAAAAAAATTAGTACACAATGGATCCATGTCAAAATAGATCATATCGATGAATAGATATATAGTTGATGTATGTATCAAAATTGAAGTAGGATAACTCAAATCAAGGAGATCAACAAAACGATCCTTCACATGTACCAATGTCATTTAGCTCGACGTATCATCCTCAAACAGATGGACAAAAAGAGATTGTGAACAGAAGCTTGGGGGATTTGTTGAGGAGCTTAGTGATTGAACACCACAGTCAATGGGATCACATTTTTCCATAGCTGGAATTTTCTTACAATGATTCACTCAAAAGAAGCACAGGGCAGAGTCGATTGCAGATTGTATATGGAATGTAGCCAAGGGGAGTTTCTGAATTGAGAGATTCGAAACAAGCCAAATTCAGAAGTGCTAGTGCAGAGAATTATGAAGAAGCAATGAAGGAGCTTCACAACCGAGTCAAGGAGCAATTGTAGAGTTAGATTCAAGAATACAAGCTCAGAGTAGATTAACACAGGCGAGAAATTCAATTTCAAGTTGGTGATTTGATTCTTGCACATCCGAGGAAGGAAAGGTTCCCAAGGGGGACATATAACAAACTTGAGATGAAAAAGATTGGACCATGCAAGGTCGTAAATAAATTTGGGGCAAACACATATGATATTGAATTACCCGATGGGATCGGAATTTCGCCGATATTCAATGTTACGGATTTGTACCGTTATAGAACTAAAGAAACAGGAGTCGAAGATGAACAGAAAGAAGTTCAATGGACAAAACAAATGCTCGTAGCTGAAAATCCATAGATGGAAAGCATAATTGACAAGAGGATTAGAAAAAAGACAAGGAGGAAGGAGTATTTTGAATACTTGGTCAAATGGAAGGGACATCCAATTGAGGATGCTAGTTGGGAAGATGAAGCAGAAATTCAGAAGCATGGACAGACCATGCAAGAGCTTATGAACAAAATTTTCAAGCGAGGGAGTATGATGCAGGAGCATCGTAAAAATCCCAAAGCACGTGACTAAGACAAAGAAATAGCTGGACGCGTGGAGGAAGAAAAAGAGCACGTTTTCATAAGAACCATTTTGAATTTTGAACTGAAAAGGCATTAATGTAATAGTTAGGAAGATGGCGTACTTTGCATTTATGTCTTGGAGGCTATAAACAGATCTTGAACGATTACTCTCATCTGTAGAACATTAAATCATTTAATTCTGTTAAATGTAAGAGTAGGTAGATATGAATATTAGATTAGACAGTTATAGAACATAGGAGGGAAAACGGATATAGACACCCTCACCTTTGTATCATAGAGTTAGTTGTATCATTAGCACATCAACATAGCATAGAAGAAGAGAGATGCAGAGAGAGTCGTAGAGAAAAATTCCATGTACAGGAGCTTTGACTTAATGTATGAAGCTTTGAATCAGATTTCATGGTGTTATGATGTTTTATGTTTATACATGGTGAATGGTATGCTTACAGTTGTTTTATTCTCTTTGTTATGCATTTGATTTAATATTGTGTGTATGTATGATTTCATATTGAATGTTTGAAGTCTGAGAGAGAAAGAGAATGAGTTTCAATTGTTTCTCTTCCTGAGTGAGAGAAGTTCCTGCAAGGAGTACAGTGAAACATCCGCAAGGTGTGCATTGACAAGGGTTCCGAGTTTTATCTCAGAAAGATCAGGAGAGATACCATTGTTCTCATTCCAGCAGAAGTGCAGGTGGAGCACAGAAGTCATGCAAGGTGTGCGTAGGCTAGTCGTAGCCTTAAACTTGTCAACTAAGTTTGAAGGATTGAAGGACTGTTGTTGCAGAATGTGCAAAGAGTCGAAGAATAAAATACTCAGAAGTATTTGAAAGAGTGCCACAAGGAGTGCGCGCTGGAGTCCATT
The DNA here is from genome assembly GCA_032191745.1 of Picea mariana. NCBI lineage: Eukaryota > Viridiplantae > Streptophyta > Pinopsida > Pinales > Pinaceae > Picea > Picea mariana. The sequence continues at coordinate 178,637 of JASDQU010107905.1, read as the reverse complement.
CAAGATTTGATTTGCAAGAAAAATATCAGGAGGGTCAACACCTTTGAGAGTACTCAAAAGGAGAAGGAGAATGAAAACATCTCGCAAAATTTAAGTCCCTATGGGAGAACACTGGTTCATTTCACAGAAGTTGTCAAGGAGGGAACGAGCAGTTGAAATTCTCTGAGGAGAGCTCACGAAGTTGCAAGGACCGTGGAATTAAATGAAGCTATGAGGAGGTTGAGCATTGGATGAATCCAACCTTCGGGAGGTAAGACTCAACATGGACCGTTGATCGTGATAGTGGAGTGCCAAGATCATTTCGAAATTTTGTATTTCAACGTGTTAGGGGAACGGTAGTTGGAGGCTTGTTCAAGTCCCGAAATTCGGGAAGAAGGATAGGTGGCGAGAGTCCACGTCAGGGATAGAAAGCATTTGAGTGGACAGGTGGCGTGTCTTCGTCAAATAGGTGGAGTCAAACCTTTTTGAACGTTTCGAAGTTTTGGAGGCCGAAGGACTAGGCGCCTTGCATCTGGATTCATGAAGTCATGAAGTCCAAAACCCGGATGAAGTAAAAATTCCATTGGGACGCCAACCTTTGTTGAACACATTGGAATCTGGCATTTCTAGGTTTCACAGGTTGTAGAGACTTGAACAAAAGATCGTGGCCTTCCTGAACCAGAAAATCAAAAGTTGGGATAGAATGATTGCGAAGATGAAAGCCAAATTCATACCCAAGGACTATCAAATTACTCTGTTTCAGAGCATGTAGAATTTGAGACAGAAGTTGATGTCAATGAAAGAGTACACTGAAGAGTTCTACAAGATAAATATCAAAGTAGGTCATCGGGAAAGAGATGATGAAAAGGTTTCCAGGTACATGAATGGTATGCGATATAACATCCAAGATGAGATGAGCATGATGATCATTCAAACTATAGAAGATGCTTATCAGATGGCTCCGAAAGATGAAGAGAAGATGAGCCGAAAGAAAGGTCAAAGAGTCTGAGGCAGAAGTCAAGACAGAGGAAAAACGATTGCCCAAGACAGAACTCAGAAATCTAAAGAAGAGGGAAAGAAACCTCAAACTCAAACTTAGAGAGGGGGAAGCTCACAGAGAGGGCAGTATGCTGATAGAAATACTTTTCCTCGAGCCATAGGAGGAGGAAGAGGCCGAGGAGGTGAAGTGAAATGTTTTGTCTGTGGGAAAAATGGGAATAAATCTTATGAGTTTCCAAACAGAAAGAAAGAAGGTGGTGAGACTCACATTGCCGAAGCTCAAGGATGGAATGTTGAGGAAGAAGATGTTGAGGGCAGAAGATCCTTAATGATGAGGAAAGTTCTCTTGAAACCAGAGAAGGAACTAGAGAACCCCGCCCAAAGAAACAATATGTTTCAGAATGCTTGCAAAACAAAAGATAGAGTATGCAAAGTCATCATGGACAGAGGTAGCACAGACAATCTCGTTTCTACAGAGATGGTAGAAAAGATGGAACTGGAGACTATCGTACATCCAAGCCCATACAAAGTTTTGTGGCTACAAAAAGGACATCAGGTAAATGTCACTAAACAATGTTTAGTTGAATTTAAAATAGGGGGATATAAGGATGAAATATTATGTGATGTCATTCCCATGGATGTTTGTCATCTATTGTTAGGCAGACCATGGCAATATGACAGGAATGTGGTTCATTATGGGAGAAAGAACACATACACCCTAGAGAAAAATGGGAGAATGCACATGTTGTTGTTGATTAAGGATAAAGAAGTGAAACCAGAGGTGAGCAACACTGTATTTCTCATGAGTGGGAAGGAACTTCTTAAAGAGGCTAAGAAGAAGGAAGACACAATTTGTTGTGGTTAGGAGGCATAGAATTGTTTTGACAAGTACAAGAGTGGATGATTTACCAGAGGAAATCCATAAGTTGCTGGAAGAGTTTGTTGATATAGTAGTGGATGAACTACCTTGTTTGTTTCCACCGATCAAGAGTATAAACCTTCACATTGACCTTATACCTAGAGCTAGTTTACCAAACAAAGAAGCATACAGATTGATGGCGCAGGAAAATGAGGAAGTCAAGAGACAAGCCCGGGACTTAATGGACAAGGGATTGATTAGAGAGAGCTTGAGTCCATGTGTTGTTCCAATAGTGCTCAACCCAAAGAAAGATGGAGGCTAGAGAATGTGTACAGACTCAAGGGAAATCATTAAGATTACCATCAGATATATATTTCTATTGCCAAGGATGGATGGTTTGATGGATTGCTTGAGTGGAGCAAGATTTTTTTCAAAAAATGATTTGAAAAGCAGATATCATCAGATTTGCATGAGAGAAGGTGATGAATGGAAGACAACATTCAAGACGAATGAGGGGTTGTATGAATGGCTTGTCATGCCATTTGGTTTAACGAATGCACCCAGTACTTTCATGAGATTGATGAATGAAATCCTGAGGGATTTCATTGGGAAATTCGTCATTGTATATCTTGACGACATATTAATTTTCAGCAAGACAGAAGCAGTGCAGTTAAAGCATTTAGCTACAGTGATGAGAAGATTACATCAACAGAAATTGTTGATAAATATGAAGAAATCATCATTTATGAGGACATAACTCATTTATTTGGGTTTCGTTATCTCTGCAAATGAATTGAAGATGGACCCGGAAAAGGTGGATGCAATTAAAAATTGGCCATCGTCGAAGAGTGTATTTGAAGTTCAAAGCTTCCATGGTTTGGCTAGTTTCTACAGGAAATTCATCTAAAATTTCAGTGGGATTAGTGCAAAAATGATGGATACGGTGAATAAAAGACATAAATCTTTTCACTGGACAGAGAAAGAAGAGAAGATTTTCAACCTGCTTAAGAAGAAGATCACTGAGCAGCCAATTTTGCTTTTGCCAGATTTCAGCAAGACATTTTAGGTCAAGTGTGACGCAAGCGGATTTGCGATAGGAGTGGTTTTGAGCCAAGATGACAGATCGATCATGTACTTCAGTGAAAAACTGAGTGAAGCGAAGGTTAAGTACTCCACATATTGTAAGGAACTCTATGCGGTCATACAAGCGCTGAAGAAATGGAGACATTATTTGGTTCCTAAAGAGTTTGTTTTGTACAATGATAATCATGCTTTACAATTCGTGACACAATAGGAGAAGCTGAACCAAAAACATGCTAAATGGGTTGAATTCATGTAGAATTTTACTTTTGTGATTAAGCATATTTCTGGAACTGCTAACAAAGTTGTTGATGCTTTGAGGAGGAAATGTTTTCTTATGCGGGAATTCAAAGTCAAAACTTTGGGTTTTGATAAACTTAAAGAGATGTACAGGGATGATCGAGATTTTAAGGAAGCGTATGAGGCATCTAAGAATCCAATTCTCAGGGACAGAACCCAATGGATTGAACACATGATCCAGGATGGATTATTGTTTAGGGGCAATCAGCTATGTATTCCAACATGCTCCATGAGGGAGAATTTGCTGAAAGAAAAACACAATGGAGGATTGGTCGGACACTTCGGTCATGATAAGACGTTCTCAAAGTTGAATGGTTCATATTTTTGGTGAGGGATGAGAACAGATGTTAAGAAATTTGTGGACAGATGCAAGCTTTGTCAACACACAAAAGGGAAAAGGCAGAACACAGGGTTATACCATCAATTACCCATACCTGCAAGGCCATGGGATGCAATGAGAATGGATTTTATATTGGGACTACCAAGAACACAAAGAGGATATGATTCAGTCATTGTGGTAGTTGACAGATTTTCAAAGATGGCACATTTGATATCATGCCAGAAAACCAGTGATGCAACTCATATTGCGAAACTGTTTTTCAAGGAAGTCGTCAGACTTCATGGCTTGCCAAGGAGTATTGTTTTGGATCGAGATACCAAGTTCATGGGACATTTCTGGAGGACTTTATGGAAGAAGGTGGGGACAAGTTTGTCATTTAGCTTAGCGTATCATCCTCAGACATATGGACAGACAGAGGTTGTGAATGGAAGGTTGGGGGATTTGTTGAGGAGCTTAGTGATTGAACACCACAGTCAATGGGATCACATTCTTCCACGGGCAGAATTTGCTTACATTGATTCACTCAATAGAAGCATAGGGCAGAGTCCATTCCAAACTATATATGGAATGCAGCCAAGGGGAGTTTCTGAAATGAGAGATTCAGAACAAGCCAAATTCAGAAGTGCTAGCGCAGAGAATTTTGCAGAAGCAATGAAGGAGCTTCACAGCCGAGTCAAGGAGCGATTGTAGAGTTCAAGTCAAGAATACAAGCATAGAGTAGATCAATACAGGCTAGAACTTCAATTTGAAGTTGGTGATTTAATTCTTGCACATATGAGGAAGGAAAGGTTCCGAAGGGGGACATATAACAAACTGAATATGAAAAATATTGGACCATGCAAGGTCATAAAAAAATTTGGGGAAAGCGCATATGAGATTGAATTACCCAATGGGATCGAAATTTCACTGATATTCAATCTTATGGGTTTGTACCCTTACAGAGATGAAGAAACAGGAGCCGAAGATGAAGAGAAAGAATTTCAATGGACAAAACAAATACTTGTAGTTGAAAAGCCACAGATGGAAAGCATAATTGACAAGAGGATTAGCAAAAAGACCAGGAGGAAGGAGTATTTTGAATACTTGGTCAAATGGAAGGGACATCCAATTGAAGATGTCAGTTGGGAAGATGAAGCAAAAATTCAGAAGCATGGACAGACCGTGCAAGAGCTCATGAACAGGAGTTCATGAAAATTTTCAAGCGAGGATGTATGATGCAGGAGCATCGTGCAAATCCCAAAGCACGTGACTAAGCCAAAGAAACAGTTGGACACATGAAGGAAGAAAAAGAGCACGTTTTCATAAGAACCGTTTTGAATTTTGAACTGAAACGACATTAATGTAATAGTTAGCAATATGGAATACTTTGCATTTATATCTTGGAGGTTGTAAACAGATCTTGTGCGATTTCTCTCATCTGTAGAACATTAAAGCATTTGAGTCTGTTAAATGTAAGATTAGGTAGATACGAATTTTAGGTTAGACAGTTATAGAACATAGGAGGGAAAAAGGATATAAACACCCTTTCCTTTGTATCATAGAATTAGTTGTATCATTAGCACATTAGCATAGCACAGAAGAACAAAGCTGCAGAGAAAGCTGTAGAGAAAAAGTCCATGTACAGGAGCTTTGACTTAGTATATGAAGTTTTGAATCACATTTCATGGTGTTATGATGTTTTTTGTTTATACATGGTCAATGGTATGCTTACAGTTGTTTTATTCTCTATCTTATGCATTTTCTTTAATACTGTGTGCATGTATGATTTCATATTGAATTTTTGAAGTCTCAGAGAGAAAGAGAATGGGTTTCAATTGTTTCTCTTCCTGAGTGAGAGAAGTTCCTGTAAGGAGTGCAGTGAAACTTTCGCAAGGTGTACGTTGACAAGGGTTCTGAGTTTTATCTCAGAAATCTCAGGAGAGATACCATTGTTCTCATTCCAGCAGAAGTGTAGGTGGAGCAAAGAAGCCATGCAAGGTGTGCACAGGCTAGTCATTGCCTTAAACTTGTCAACTAAGGTTGAAGGATTGAAGGAATGTTGTTGCAGAAGGTGCACAGAGTCAGAGAATCAAATACTCGAAAGTAATTGAAAGAGTGTTGCAAGGAGTGCGTGTAGGAGTCCCTTCAAGATTCGAGTTGCAAGCGAAAGATCAAGAGGGTCAACACCTCTGAGAGTACTCAAAAGGAGACAGAGAATGAAAACATCTCACAGAAGTTAAGCCCCAGTGGTAGAACACTGGTTCATTTCGCAGAAGTTGTCAAGGAGGGAACGAGCGGTTGAAATTCTTCGAGGAGATCTCATGAAGTTGCGAGGACTGTGGAATTCAGTGAAGTTGTGAAGAGGTTAAGCATTAGATTAATCCACACTTTGGGAGGTAAGACTCAACGTGGACTATTGATCATGATAGTGGACCACTAGGATCATTTCAGAATTCAGGATTTCGAGGTGTTAGGGGAACAGTGGTTGGAGGCTTGTTCAAGTCCCGAAAATCAGGAAGAAGGATAGGTGGCAAAAGTCCACGTCAAGGATAGAAAGCATTTGAGTGGACAGGTGGCATGTCTTCGTCAAATAGGTAGAGTCAAACCTTGTTGACCATTTTGGAGTTTTGGAGGTCGAAGGATTGGGAGCCTTGCATCCGGATTCACGAAGTCGTGAAGTCTGAAACCCTGATGAAGTGAAAAGTCCATTGGGATGCCAAGATTTGTTGAACACATTAGAATACGGCATTTTTGGGTTTCAAAGGTTGTAGAGACAGGAACTCTCAACAACAGGGATCGTGGAATCGTGAAACCCGGAGTCCCAGTTCATAAAGGACACGATCTTATTGAGATTGGGAGACTTGAGTGGTGCTTTGTGGTTGATCACATGGGGCATACTCATAAGGACCTGTGGATACACCGCTGAGTATGTGAGGGATTCTCTGTGGGGAAAACTAAAGAGTCAATCAGACTCAGGAAGGAAGATTTAGAATGATCCTGCAGTGGACTTCGGCCTGAGGGTTGGAGGTCTACGTCAGTTGTGGTATCAAAGCTTGACTCTATTTGTATATTGTAGATGGAGGAAGAATGAGGAAGAAGAGTACTCTAATATGCACCAAGTGGTATCATAGATCAGAACAAATTATTTTCTTTCTATAGCAGAGAAAAGAGAACCATTTTCAGCCATGCCACTGAGAAGAAGAGACAGACTAATGCCTAATCTGATATTGGAGAGGGAAATGTGTGAACTACGTGCCAGGATTGGTGCCATGGAGACATCACAAAGGTGCACAGTTGACACTGGGTATATCAGTGAAGCTGAAAGTGAAAATGGAGCTGGACACGAAGGAGAAGAAGTTGCAGTCGAGGATGCTGCGGATGAATGCCTATTCAGGGTTGTTGCAAGGATAGGTGCTAGAGAAAAAATGGGCATTCCAGTGTATGAGGGAAACCTAGATGTTGAAGAGATTCTAGATTGGATTAGAGCTCTGGATAAATACTTTGGCTATGAGGATGTTGAGGAAGATAGGAAGGTCAAACATGTTGTCACCAGACTTAAATGGCATGTAGCACTATGGTGGGATGAACTGCAGGCTAACAGATGTTGCAAAGGCAAGCAAAAAATAAAAAGATGGGATAGAATGGTTGTGAAAATGAAAGCCAAATTCGTACCCAAGGACTATCAAATTACTCTATTTTGGAGGATGCATAATTTGAGATAGAAGTTGATGTCAGTGAAAGAGTACACTGAAGAGTTCTATAAGATAAACATCATAGCAAGTCATCAGGAAAGCAATGATGAAAAGGTTTCCAGGTACATCAATGGTCTGCGATATGACATTCAAGATGAGATGAGCATGATGATCATTTGAACTGTAGAAGATGCTTATCAGATGGCTCTGAAAGCTGAAGAGAACTTGAGCCAAAAGAAAGGTCAAAGAGGTTCAGGCAAAAGTCAAGCCAGAGGCAAAACAATTGCCCAAGACAAAACTCAGAACTAAAGAAGAGGGAAAGAAACCTCAAACTCAAACTGAGAGAGGGGGAAGCTCACAGAGAGGGTAGTATGTTGATAGAAATAATTTTCCTCAAGCCAGAGGAAGAGGAAGAGGCCGAGGAGGTGAAGTGAAATGTTTTGTCTGTGGGAAAAACAAGCATAAATCTTATGATTTTCCAGGTAGAAAGAAAAAAGGTGGTGACACTCACATTGTCGAAGCTCAAGGACAGAATGTCGAGGCAGAAGATGATGAGGGCAGAAGATCCTTAATGATGAGGAAATTGCTCTTGAAACCAGAGAAGTAACTAGAGAACCCACCCCAAAGAAACAGTCTGTTTTGGACTATTTGCAAAACAAAAGANGCAGTAGCACAGACAATCTCGTTTCTACAGAGATGGTAGAAAAGTTGGAGCTGGAGACTATCGTACATCCAAGCCCATAAAGAGTTCCGTGGATACAAAAAGGACAGCACGTAAATGTCACTAAACAATGTTTAGTTGAATTTAAAATAGGGGGATATAAGGATGAAATTTTATGTGATTTCATTCTAATGTATGTTTTTCATCTATTGTTGGGTAGACCGTGGAAATATGACATGAATGTGGTTCATGATGGGAGAAAGAACACATACACCCTGGAAAAAAATGGGAGAACGCACACGTTGTTTCCGATTAAGGACAAAGAAGTGAAAATAGAGGTGAGCACCACTGTACTTCTCATGAGTGGGAAGGAACTTCTTAAAGAGGTTAAGAAGAAGGAAGACACACAATTTGTTGTGGTCAAGAAGCCTAGAATTATTTTGACCAATACAAGAGTGGATGATTTACCAGAGGAAATCCAGAAGTTGTTGGAAGAGTTCACTAATATAGTAGTGGACAAACTACCTTGTTCGTTGCCACTGATCAAGAGTATAAGCCATCACATTGACCTTATACCTGGAGCCAGTTTACCAAACAAAGCAGTGTACATATTGATGCCGCAAGAGAATGAGGAAGTCAAGAGACAAGTCCAAGACTTAATGGACAAGGGATTTAATAGAGAGAGCTTGAGTCCATGTGTTGTTCCAACAGTGCTCAGCCTAAAAAAAGAAGGAGGCTAGAGAATGTGTACAGACTCAAGGGAAATCAATAAGATTACCATCAGATATAGATTTCCATTGCCAAGTATGGATGATTTGATGGATTGCTTGAGTGGAGCAAGATTTTTTTCAAAAATTGATTTGAAAAGCGGATATCATCAGATTCTCATGAGAGAAGGTGATGAATGGAAGACAACATTTAGGATGAATGAGGGGTTGTATGAATGGCTTGTCATGCCATTTGGTTTAACGAATGCACCTAGTTCTTTCATGAGATTGATGAATGAAGTCCTGAAGGATTTCATTGGGAAATTCATCATTGTATATCTTGATGACATATTAATTTTCAGCAAGACAGAAGCAGGGCACTTAAATCTTTTAGCTAGAGTGATGAGAAGATTACAACAAGAAAAATTGCTGATAAATATGAATAAATCATCATTTATGAGGACATAACTCATTTATTTGGGTTTTGTTATCTCTGTAAATGAATTGAAGATGGACCCGAAAAAGGTGGATGCAATTAAAAATTGGCCATTGCCGAAGAGTGTATTTGAAGTTCGAAGCTTCCATGGTTTGTCTAGTTTCTATAGGAAATTCATCCGAAATTTCAGTGGGATTAGCACACGAATGATGGATACGGTGAAGAAAAGACATAAATATTTTCACTAGACAGAGGAAGCAGAGAAGAGTTTCAACCTTCTGAAGAAGAAGATCACTGAGCAACCAATTTTGGTTTTGCTAGATTTCAGCAAGACATTTCAGGTCAAGTGTGATGCAAGTGGATTCGCTATAGGAGCAGTTTTGAGCCAAGATGACAGACTGATCACGTACTTTAGTGAAAAACTGAATGAAGCAAAGGTTAAGTACTCCACATATGACAAGGAATTCTATGCGGTCATACAAGCGTTGAAAAAATGGAGACATTATTTGGTTCCTAAAGAGTTTGTTTTGTACAGTGATAATCATGCTTTACAATTCGTGACTCAACAGGAGAATTTGAACCCAAAACATGCTAAATGGGTTGAATTCATGTAGAATTTTACTTTTGTGATTAAGCATATTTCTAGAACTGTTAACAAAGTTGTTGATGCTTTGAGTAGGAAATGTTTGCTTATGCAGGAATTCAGAGTCAAAACTTTGGGTTTTGATAACCTCAAAGAGATGTACAGGGATGATCCAGATTTCAAGGAAGCATACGAGGCATCTGAGAATTCAATTCTCAGGGACAAAAACCAATGGATTGAATAAATGATCCAGGATGGATTATTGTTTAGGGGCAATCAGCTATGTATTCCAAAATGCTCCATGAGGGAGAATTTGCTGAAAGAAAAACACAATGGAGGATTGGTCGAACACTTCGGTCATGATAAGACATTCTCAAAGTTGAATGCATCATATTTTTGGTCAAGGATGAGGATAGATGTTAAGAAATTTGTGGACAGATGTAGGATTTGTCAGCACACAAAAGGGAAAAGGTAGAACACGGGGTTATACCAGCCATTACCCATACCTGTAAGGTCGTGGGATGCAGTGAGCATGGATTTGATATTGGGACTTCCAAGAACACAAAGAGGATATGATTCAGTCTTTGTAGTAGTTGATAGATTTTCAAAGATGGCACATTTCATACCATGCCAGAAAACCAGCGACGCAACTCATATTGTGAACCTATTTTTCAAGGAAGTCGTCAGACTTCACGGCTTGCCAAGGAGCATTATTTCAGATCGAGATACGAAGTTTGTGGGACATTTCTGGAGGACTTTATGGAAGAATCCGGGGACAATTTTTTCATTTAGATCGATGTATCATCCTCAGATGGATGGAAAGACAGAGGTCATGAACAAAATCTTGGGGGATTTGTTGAGGAGCTTAGTGACTGAACACCATAGTCAATGGGATCACATCTTGCCACACATCTTGCCACAGGCAGAATTTGCTTACAATGATTCACTCAACAGAATCATAGGGCAGAGTCCATTCCAGATTGTATATGGAATGCAGCCAAGGGGAGTTTTCTGAATTGAGAGATTCAGAACAAGCCAAATTCAAAAGTGCTAGTGCAGAGAATTTTGCAGAAGGAATGAAGGAGCTTCACAGCCGAGTCAAGGAGTGATTGCAGAGTTCGAGTCCAGAATTCAAGTGCAGAGCAAATCAACACAAGCGAGAACTTCAATTTGAAGTTTGTGATCTGATTCTTGCACATCTAAGGAAGGAAAGGTTCCCAAGGGGGACATATAACAAACTAAAGATGTAAAATATTGGACCATGCAAGGTCGTAAAGAAATTTGGGGAAAAACCACATGAGATTGAATTACCTGATGGGATTGGAATTTCATCGATATTCAATGTTACAGATTTGTACCCTTACAGAGTTGAATAAACAGGAGCCGAAGATGAACATAAATAAGTTCAATGGACAAAAAAAATGTCTGTTGCTGAAAAGCCAAAGATGGAAATCATAATTGACAAGAGGATTAGCAAAAAGACCAGGAGGAAGGAGTATTTTGAATACTTGGTCAAATGGAAGGGACATCCAATTGAAGATGTCAGTTGGGAAGATGAAGAAGAAATTTAGAATCATGGACAGACCATGTAATAGCTCATTAATAGGAGTTCATGAAAATTTTCAAGCGAGGGAGTATGATGCAGGAGCATCGTGCAAATCCCAAAGCACACGACTAAGCCAAAGAAATAGCTAGATGCACGGAGGAAGAAAAAGAGCACATTTTCATAAGAACCATTTTGAATTTTGAACTAAAAAGGAATTAATGTAATAGTTAGGAAGATGGCATACTTTTCATTTATATCTTGGAGGCTGTAAACAGATCTTGAGCGATTGCTCTCATCTGTAGAACATTAAATCATTTAAGTCTGTTAAATGTAAGAGTAGGTATATATGAATGTTAGATTAGATAGTTATAGAACATAGGAGGGAAAATAGATATAGACACCCTTGCCTTTGTATCATAGAGTTAGTTTTATCATTAGCACATTAGCATAGCACAAAAGAAGAGAGTTGTAGAGAAAAAGTCCATGTACATGAGATTTGACTTAATATATGAAGCTTTGAATCCGATTTCATGGTGTTATCGTGTTTTTTGTTTATACATGGTGAATCGTATGCTTATAGTTGTTTTATTCTCTTTGTTATGCATTTTCTTTAATACTGTGTGTATGCATGATTTCATATTGAATGTTTGAAGTCTGAGAGAGAAAGATAATGAGATTCATTTGTTCCTCTTCCTGAGTGAGAGAAGTTCCTGCAAGGAGTGCAGTGAAACATCCGCAAGGTGTGCGTTGACAAGGGTTCTGAGTTTTATCTCAGAAAGCTCAGGAGAGATACCATTGTTCTCATTCCAGTAGAAGTGAAGGTGGAGCACAGAAGCTGTGCAAGGTGTGCACAGGCTAGTCCTGGCCTTAAACTTGTCAACTAAGGTTGAAGGATTGAAGGACTGTTGTTGCAAAAGGTGCACAGAGTTGAAGAATCAAATACTCATAAGTATTTGAAAGAGTGTGACAGGGAGTGCGCGCAGAAGTCCCTTCAAGATTTGAGTTGCAAGCGAAATCTCAGGAGGGTCAACACCTCTAAGAGTGTTCAAAAGGAGATGGAGAATGAAAACATCTCACAAAAGTTAAGTCACAGTGGGAGAACACTGGTTCATTTCGCAGAAGCTGTCAAGGAGGGAACGAGCGGTTGAAATTCTCCAAGGAGAGCTCGCGAAGTTGTGAGGATCATGGAATTCAGTGAAGCTTTGAGTAGGTTAAGCGTTGGATGAATCCACCCTTCGGGAGGTAAGACTCAACGTGGATCGTTGATCGTGATAGTGGAGCACCAGGATCATTTCAGAATTCGGGATTTCAAAGTGTTAGGGAAATGATAGTTGGAGGCTTGTTCAAGTCTTGAAAGCTAGGAAGAAGGACAGGTGGTGAGATTCCTCGTCAAGGATAGAAAGAATTCGAGTGGACAGGTGGCGTGTCTTCGTCAAATAGGCAGAGTCAAACCTTGTTGACCGTTTCAGAGTTTTCGAGGTCGAAGGAATGGGAGCCTTACATCTAGATTCACGAAGTCGCAAAGTCCGAAACCTCGATGAAGTGAAAATTCCATTGGGATGCCAACCTTTGCTGAACACATTGGAATTCAGCATTTTCATGTTTTGAAGGTTGTAGAGACAGGAACTCTCGACAACAGGGATCGCGGAATCACAAAAATTGAAGTACCGGTTCAGGAAGGGCACGATCTTATTGAGATTGGGAGACTTGAGTGGTACTTTGTGGTTGATCACATAGGGCATACTCATAAGGACCTATGGATACACCATTGAGTGTGTGATGGATTCCCTATGGGGAAAACCAAAGAGTCAATCAGACTCAAGAAGGAAGGTTTAGAACGATCCTGTAGCGGACTTCAACCTGAGGGTTGGAGGTCTGCGCCATAGAAGCTCAAACAAAAGACACGACAATTTGGGCCTGGGAACCCCTCACAACAAAAGTTAAGAAAGGGTAGCCCCAACCCACAGAACATAGTACATAGAAAATATGGACAATATCATGACAACCAGTTAAGACGCATGTAAAGAAGGACACCTGAAAGACAAAGAAAGATACCGAGAAGTGGTGCGACTTCCATAAGATCCCTTGGCATAACAATGCTAACTGTTGCTCAAAGCAGTCGCTGGTGGCTGAAGTTAAAGCCTCTAAATCAGATGCAGGTTCTGACTCTGAGTCAGAACCTGAAATGGGAATACAGATCATTGACGTGGAACACAGTGCCATCGTTGCTACCACCAATCTCCTACCTAGTGAACCAAACGAGCAAGAAGAAGGAGAGCGCATGTTCCATTCACAAATGTGGGTAAAAGGAACCCTTCTACACTTCATCATTGATAACGGTAGACAGAATAACCCCATATCAGCATAGGTCGTCAAGTGACTAGCTCTATTGACAATGCCGCACCCACAACCCTACACCATTGGATGGCTCCACTAGGGAATTGATCTTCTCATCAACCAATAGTGTCGACTATCATACGACATCAAGCCCTTAAAACATGAGGTATTATGTGATGTTTCTCCTCCCGAATTTTGTGATGTTGTTTTGGGAGAACCTTATTTATGGAAATGCATGTTGTATATGAGTCTAGGCCTTGTAGTGTTATTATTACTTTGAACAATGAATTGTACAGGATATCTGAGGTAGTCCCAGCTAGTGCTATTTACTTGATCTCTTCTAAGTAATGCATGAAGGTCATATCTCAGATGAGGAAGTTTGTCTTCTTTGTGATTCACTCTCAGAATGAGAGAAATATCACAACCACATCCAGGGTCTCTGCAACTGACCTCTCTACATAAAAAAATCAAGTAGATAAGGTTCTGGAAGAATAATCATATATATTCTCCTCACCTACAAGGGTACCTCAACACTGCCAAGTCAAGCACCCCATTGATCTGATCCTTGATGCACCTCTATGCAATGGGATAGTCTATTGCCGCTCTATGTTAGAGAATGAGGAGATCAAGCGACAGATCTAAGAACTTCTTCACAAGGGGCACATCCATCCCATCTCATCACCTTGTAGGAGCCCAATCGTGCTGGTACAGAAGAAGGATGGAACCTGGTGAATCTGCATTGATTACCGAGCTCTGAATAAAATCACAAATAGAAAGCGGTACCCAATTCCCCAAATTGATGAACTTCTTGATCAACTCATGGGGACCAAATACTTTAGTAAGATTGATCTGAAGTCTGGCTACCACCAAGTTCCAATAGAATAGAGAGATATATGGAAGACCGCCTTCAAGTCAAAGGAAGGCCTTTTTAAATGGTTGGTAACGACGTTTGGTTTGACAAATGCCCCAACCACATTCACGAGGATGATGGATGATATCCTGCAACCATTCACCAATACTTTTGTAGTGGTGTAAATGGATGAAATTCTCATTTACAACAAGACTTGGGTCGAACACTTACAACATATTCAACAGGTTCTGCACACCTTGTGGTAGCACAAGCTATACACCAACTTGGAAAAATGCTCATTCAGCATGGACAAGGTCCATTTTCTGGGATACATCGTTGATCAACATGGTGTACATGTGGATCCATCCAAGATCCAAGTCATCCATGACTGACCAGCCCCAACCACACTCACTGAGGTTCAGAGCTTATTGGGCCTTACCAATTTCTACCACAGGTCTTTATTGGGATTGTCCCATATTACATGGGCCCTCAGCCAAATAACCAGGGGTGCTGGTAAGGAAAAATTTATGTGGGGTCGGTCCCAACAACAAGCATTCGATGATTTGAAGCAACGCTTGTGTTCATCCCCAATACCTTCACTACCAGACCTGCAACAACCCTTTGAGATCGAGAGAAATAATTTAGACTATGCTATGGGCCCCATTCTTATTTATCATGGCCACCTCATGGCCTATAATAGTATGACACTATCAGATGTTGTATGTAAGTACCCTACTTACAGAAAAGAAATGTACTCCATTGTCCAAGCCTTCCAGTAGTGGAAACATTACATTCTTGGGAAGGAGACACTCATCCACCATGATCATAAGCCACTGTAATTCATGCAGACATAAGGAAAATTGCAGAATGACCACCATCAAAAGTGGTCCACATACTTGTAGTAGTTCCACCTCAACATCAAGTATAAAAAAGGAAGCAACAACCATGTCGCTGATTTCCTCAGTAGACCGCCAGTCACGGCACTCACCACGGTGCTAGACTCTTGTGTCCATGAGACCTCTATATGGCCCCAACTCTATGTGATAGACCTAGAATTCACGACCACCTACCAAATGTTGGGTGCAAACACAGTTGTCGATAATTTTGATCTCTGGGATGGGTTGTTGTGTCGTTTGGGCCATATTTGTGTTCCATCAAGCGAGCGAGCGATGTTGATCTAGGAATCCCACCACAGTTGGGTGGCAGGACACTTTGGTGTCGAAAAGACAGTGGTGATGCTACATAAACATTTCTACTGGCTGAAACTTTGACAGGAGGTCAGCAAGTATATCAAGTTCTACAGTTCCTGCATTATTGCCAAACCGACCACTAAGAAATAGGCCATGTACACCCCTCTTCCTCTTCCTGACAGGCCATGAGAATCCATATCAATGTACTGCATGTCAGGCCTCCCATCCAACAAGCAAGGAAATGATTGTGTTTTTGTGGTTTTTGATTGATTTTCTAAGATGGCGATTTTGGTTTCCTGCAAGAAGAGCATCACAACAAAGGCCACTACCAAGATCTTGTTTGAATGAGTTTGGGTACATTTTTGAATCCCACAAAACATTGTCTCAAATTAGGACAGTTGATTTCTCAACACATTCTGGTTGAGCCTCTGGTCACTCCTGGACACCAAGCTCACCAAATCCACAACCTTCCACCCTCAGAAAGATGGCCAAATCGATGTCATAACTTGAATGATTGAGCATATCCTTCTCATGTATAATTCCAATCACCCTCACACATAGGATGAGATCCTTCACTATGTCGATTATAGCTACAACCAAGCCCTGCATAACTCAACCGTCCATAGCCCCTTTCAGGTGGGGTTGGGATTCCAACCATTGGGTCCCATAGATGTTGCACTTCCCCTTGCGGTCACCTCGACTAACACATTTCCTGCTCCAAATGAAGCTGACAAAGCCACCTAGTTCATTGAGAGGATTCAACACATCTGCCAACAGGTTTCGGATATCCTACAGAAGTCTAATGAAAATAACAAGGAGTGCCATGATCAACATCGGGTGCCACATAAGTTTCAAGTGGGTGACAAAGTTTGGTTGCACTTGCAGAAAGAACACCTTACAGGACCCGATCGGAAGCTTTGCCCACTCTATTATGGGTCGTACACCATCACCAAGGCCATGGGGGATAATGCTTTTGAGCTCAACATTCCTCCTTTTCTTGGCCTGCACCAAGTGTTCAACATGGATCTCCTTCGCCCTTATTTCCCACCATTATTGGACACCTAAGAAGTAGCAGAACAACTGACACCAACAGAGCTCAACCCTGACTACATACAATAGGCATCTAGTGATCAGATTGTGGACACATAGATCAAGGGCACTCGACAAAAAAGGATCCATCTTTATCATGTCATCAAAGCAAGGCAGCTCCTGCACCAAGGCAAGTGGCTCACCCGGGGCCAAATTCAGTAGAAATTTCCTCATCTGATGGGGGAACTCAATGCAATGGAGACCATTGATTCCTAGGAAGGGAATATTGATCCAGGTGGATATCGGCGGCCACCCACCTTTTTCAACTGGCTCAAAACATTTTTCTGGTGATTTTGGTAATTTACTATTTTTAGCGATTTTTCGGGTCCTAAAACTTCCGGAGCCATTTGAGGCCCTAAACGAATTTTTTTGGGAAAACAGGGAGAAACATGGAAGTTCCTTCGATGTTTCTCACACAAATGTTGTATTCCTTGAATATGTATTTCTAATGAGATATTGAGCACATCAAATGAAGATCATATGAAAAAGTTATGACCCGGGGAAGTTGATGTACTGACTTACCCAAATGGGGCCCACATGACTTTTGGCGCTTCATATCCTATGGTTAGGTTTTTGGATATATATGGTTTTTTACATTCTTGTTTATTGTAAAAAGGCTTTCAAAGCCTCATTTTAACCATCTTCTTGCGAATGAGGGAACCTGTCACATCTCTTCTCAGAGATAAGCCTCCACCATTCCAACAAGCTTGTTTTCCACTGCATTTTACAATTTCAACTTATTTACTTATTTAATAGAAAACCAATACTATTGTATCTTTGTTATTTTGTCTTAAGCCCCTCTTAATAAACTATAGTTATTTCGTTTTTCTCATAAAATCTAGATCAAGATACCCTTTCAACAACTTCCATTAATGAAAACCATTGAAAAAGGTGAGGAATTACACCAATGATGAAAATGGAACCCAAGGTAGTGCATGAAACCCAAAGTGTTAATAAAGGTATTGACATTGAACATATGGGGAAATACTCAATCAACAACCATTGATGAAATGTCATTTGTTGAGCACAAGGTAACGTATCAATAATCAAAATAGGCCCAAGGTGCTACTCTATGTTAGACTCTTAGAGAACCGAGTCATAGTTGATAAGAGTTTATACACCAATAACAAGTCAATGGGGACATTCCATACTAGCATAATAATAGGAAATATGTTTTTGGAAATTCTAAGAAGTACTTGATAATGAGAAGGTGGACATGGAAATTAAGGAATTATGGAGAATGGTTGATACAAGCTAAAACTTCCCTCGAAGAAAAGCATGACATGAATGTGATTTGGGTAGAATAGACTCAATAATGAACAATGATATTAGTTTGCGACACATGAGTCATCAACGGACTCTCCGTAGTGACTAAAAGAATAACCGGTTGGAGGAGTGTTGTGGGGGAGTCATAACAAATGGATACTTACTAGGAAGGACTAGTTATCTCTGATTAAAAAAGAAACAACTCAGCCACATCATTTCATTTTTCTTCTATTTTCAACAGTTTTATCAATGTGCATATTATGGATCCTACATCATCTATCCTGGTAATAAAATGAGAAGTTTATCTAGAAAAAATGATCTCTTGTATAATTATTGTGAGAAATAAATGTTGCTTCATTATTTTCTTATATACATAGGGATCCTATGGAGAGAGATACAACATAAGAGTTTTTTGTGACTATTTATATGCTGAAGTTTGTTCCTCACTTCTCATTCCTTGGAATTACTTCGCTACCAGTGAACATCCATAGACCTGACGAGGTTACCTTGGTATCTATTATCACATAAACTTGTCAAAGTCTTGTGAAATTTGGTTTTTTGCCTAAGTCTGTAGTTTTTCCTATCTCTCCCCCTTTTGCAGACCCAATCATAAGGTTTTCCCTTTTGGCTTATAGTTTTATTCTTTTGCCTACCTAAGAGGTGTCGGCCCTAAGCCTTTCTTTTTTCTCTGAGGTTGATCACTTCTAACTTTTGGTCTGTATCACTGATCCTTTTGCCTTTCTAAGCCCTCAGTCAGTCATCCAAGTATTCATTTATAAAGGCCGCAACCATAAGCACAAGCACAACACTTAAAATGGTATGTTATGGGCCCGAATCAAGCGAGCGAGCTAGTTTAGTTTGGAGGGGAAATTCAAAGTTCAGATATTAACAAAAAATAATAATCGCGCGATTCGAGAGTTATAAACATTGTTGAAGTATTTGTGAGAGTTCCATAATCAACAAGAGTCGTCTAATCCAGCAGGACGCGTGGCACCAGATCCAAATGCGGAGGAAGTTAGTTGGGGAAAACTAAAGTGAGAAAGGTATCGATAGCCCGAGTCTCGAAATCCTGATGGCCTGAGGTCTTGAAATGTCTATATCCATCTGGGTCGTCTGATGCAAATGGACGCGTGTCACCCAATCGGAGCGATCGTGATTTCATGACTTGGATATTCTTGCATGGAACACTGTGTGAACTCACGACATGTGAAATCATGAAGCGCCTGGGAATTAGGCCCAAAATCACAACTTAGGGTCGTATGGAAAGTAGGGCCATAAAGAAAAGTAAGCACCTATTAAGCGGTGGGTGACACAATTTTTTTGAGGAGCCGATCCTGGCTGTGAAATTCAAAGTGAGTCTGATCATCGATCTGGATAGACCATTTCACAAGATCGAGCATTAGGATTTTTGAGATTGAATGGAGTGAAAAATCCCAAAATGCGAAATCACAAAATTTCACAAGGGAGCCCCAGGTCGTGGCTCAAGGTTGCATGGAATGATGGAAGGGGCTGCGCCAAAGGCTGAAAGTGCCTGCGATGGTCTTAGGAAAGGATCTACATGGTTTCGAGGCACCGGGATAGATTGGAAGAAATCATGAGGATCGCTCGGAACATTCATGGATGTCAGACTCTGTCTCAATACTCATTAAAGTAGTTAATGGAAGTGGGGAAGGTGGTTGAAACCTCGTTTCACCACATAAATTGAAATCATGGAAGAACTCACCGTGGAGGTAGACTGTTAGAAGATTTTCCTACAAAGCCCATACTGATCTAAGCTCGTGTCTGACAGAAGAATACATGCACAGAATGACAGAATTAGATGAAGACACAAAGCTTTGATTTTAGTGTCCAGGTCACACTCCTCGTGGTGGAAAATGTTCCAAGTATAAAAACTCAGTTTTGATATTTTTTTATGGTCTATGGTTGAGCTAAGCTCCCGTATTGTAAATTTTTAGTGAAGCCTCTGGTTCTCTGGTTATGTGTTGCCATTTGAGGCTTCTTGTTTAATGACAGTTAGCTTTTTTGATCCATCTGTTTTTCTTTTGATATTGAAGACTTGGGCATGGGTTATCGTGTCGAGTTGTTGTGACTGTATTGTAATTTATGTTTGACTTGAATATTGTTATGATGTTTTCATTTTCCTGAAGTTTTGGGTTCAAGAGGGTCTTGTATTTGAATATTTTCCTCCTTAGGCTACTAGAAGACCTGATATCCATAGTAGACCTCTACATTTCCTCACCAGTTATTCCCCCTACTAACCCTTACTCCAACTTACTGACTAAATTTATTTCTAGACCTCAATTGCTTACGCATGCTAGTCCAATTTTCTGAGTTAAAACAATATCATCCAGATTCTATGCCCATTTGAGCTCTTCAAAAATACTAACATGTGACATAAACTCTGATGGGTACTGGGATTACCTTTGACGCAATCTAGAGGTGACTTATAGTTCTAACATTTATGGCGCCACTGTCGGGGATGAATTGAAGATTTTCCCTGGGATAGAAAAAAAAAGCATATTGATTCTGAAGGTGCATCATAACTCAGTACCATTGAATATTGTGAATTTCACCTGGCGACTCCACTGTCTGGTGAATCCACTGGTTCGACTCCACTATTTCAGCTGGCTTCGAAAGGAAAACACACGAGGTATCACCCATAGCTTCCTCTAGCCATGCCTGAAGCTGACCCAGATAAAATTATTAGAAAAGGAAAGACCCCTCAAGAAGGAACTTCGGTTGTCAAACCAGGTGATTTTGGTAATTTCCATCATCCTCTTTCTGAAACTCCATTATATTCTTCTCATACTCCTATTATATCTTCATTTGGAGTTTCTAGAGCCTTGAATTCTGGGAGTTTTCTTGTTGTTTTCTCCTCCCCTGGCCTTGGTTTGGAAGGAGAAAGTTTTGACACTCTCGTCTCCCCTGAAGTTGTTCCCTGGCTCAGACCCAAGACCTTAGGATATTTTCCCACTCCAAGTTTTACTATCCCTTCCCCTATCAGAGTCGATGTAGGAGAAGCCTCTTTTCCTACCAGCTTTGCTACCATTTTCCCTAGAAGTACATTTCCAGTCTCACCTATCCGAACTCCATCTCCACTTTCTTCTCCTCCTATTCACAATCCAATGGAAGGATAACCCCCCCCCAGAACCATAATGGAAGCTATAATATCTTCCAGGTATGCCCCTCTTGTTTTTCCTCGACCTCAGAATTCCCTCCTAGGGGATGGCTACCCTAAGTAGTTACCTAAGTTCACAGGTGAGGGAGACATAACTGTAGAAGCACATCTTGAAGCCTTTTATAGTTTCACAGATAATCATGCCATAGAGAATGAAGATGTATGGATGAGGATCTTTGTTCATAGCCTTGATGGTGAATCTAGGAAGTGGTTCAGGGCCTTTCCCCCTGGATCTACTGATGGGATTGAAGCCCTAAATCAAGTCTTCTTAGAGGATTCGGGAGACAAAAAGGACCTCCTGTACTATATTACAGAGTTCGGGGCTCTGAAGAAAGAGGAAGGGGAATCTTCGTCTGATTTCTCCAAGAGGTTTAATAAAATGTATAATAAAATTCCCACTGAAGTCAATCCTACAAAAACCTCTGCAAAGATTACTTATGCTATCTCTTTTGATCCTAACTTTTGTCTCATGCTAAGAGAAATAAGAGCTACTTCATTGGCTCATACGAAAGATGTAGCCCTTGAAGTAGAGTGTAATATATTTGCAGTTGATAAACTTAGGATCAAGGCCAACAAAGATAGAAGAAGAGGAAGTTCTGAACCCTTAACCTATGGTTCCTCTACTTTCCATCCTCAAGTTGATGAACTTACTAAATTAGTAAAATCTATGTCTTCTGAGATGGAGAAGTTGAAGCTTGAAGGAAGACAGAACTATAGAAATTCACAAAATGTTGATAATAGAGGTAACTTTAGGAGACCGAACAATGTTCCTCAAATTCTTCCAAGAGAGAAGAGGAACAGAGATAGAAATGATCATAACATCTAGACACCTCTCTAGAATAATCTTGTTATGGATGATGAAGGTGAGGATGAGGAATTTGATCCTGAAATCCACTATCTTGGAGACAACTCCTTCTTTCCTCATTTGACTCAATATGCATATGAGTAATATCCCATGGACAACAAGATTAATGAGTTGAGTAAGGGAGACAACGCCAACAACAACCCAAATAGATATAATCTGAGGTCCAAAAAAAAAGAAGGAAATCCCGATGTTCCCGACTAGCCTACCCAAGAAGAGAAGCCTTCTAAAGATATAGTAGACAACAAAAAAGGTAAAAAGGAACAAGCACCCTATCCAATAATTAAAGTTCCTGTTCCATAAGTGAAGGAGATTCTAAAGGCCTCCCTTTTTCAATTTTTATCATCAAATCCAAAAACATAGAATCCCTGTACCCCTTTCGGATCTAGTCAAGCATAAAGATTTAAAAATGAGCCTCTCTAAACTATTGCAGTTTGAACCTACGTCTCATCCCACAGATTTAGTCAATTTGCAAGATGAAAAGCCAGCTATCATATTAGGACCTTTGGTAGAAGATAGAGGTGATTCCTCCCCTCCCTTCTACACTTAATTGAACATCCATGATAAGGTGTTGCATAACTGCTTAATGGATTCAAGAGCTTCCCATAATATTATGACTAAGATTGTCATGGAAGAAATCGGGTTGGAAGTCAAAATAACCTACCATGACCTGTATTCTTTTGATTCCAGGAAGGTGAAGTGACTCGGGGTTATTAAATACCTAGTTGTGTCCCTGTTCCAGCTGTCGATGAAGAGCATAGTCATGGATATCATAGTGGCTGACGTTCTGCCTAAATGGAGAATTCTCCTATCTATATCTTGGATAAAGAGACTCGGGGGGACCTTGTAGATGGACCTCCCATATGCCACCATTCCTATGTTTGAGGTTTAACAAAGGATACTTTACAAGGAAGCTCAATTGGCGTACATTATTAATGACGAAGAAAACCCAATGAACCATCCTATTTTTGCTCTTGAAACAGATTTGGGAGCTAGTTTGATGAAACTCACCGATGCTCTTGAACCCCCTCTTGAAATCAGAAAGAAATCCCTTACTCTGTGTGGAGTTTCTCCTCCGATTACCTCTGTTTGGAATATTTTCTTCGACGGAGCCTCTTCTAGAGAAGGTGTTGGTGCTGGAGTAGTCCTTGTTTCACCTATCCAGAAAATTATATCTCTGTCCTGCAAGTTATAATTTGAAACTACCAATAATCTAGCAGAATATGAAGCTCTTTTTTTGGGTTTAAGGGATGCAAAGGACATGGGAGTTGAAGAGATATCAATATTTGGGGATGATGATCTAATTGTCCATCAAGTCATTAATATCTACCAAGCTAAGCACCCTAGGCTAAGAAGTTATAGAAATTAAGTGTGGGACTTTGTTGACAAGTTTTTCCTAGCTTTCAACATTTCATTTATTCCAAGAGAAGAAAACATCATGGGTGATTCTCTGGCTGTTTCAGCAAGCAATTTCAGATTCCCTTTACCAACAAAGCTCAG
The DNA here is from genome assembly GCA_032191745.1 of Picea mariana. Lineage (NCBI taxonomy): Eukaryota > Viridiplantae > Streptophyta > Pinopsida > Pinales > Pinaceae > Picea > Picea mariana. Next base: position 155,204 of record JASDQU010107905.1, on the reverse strand, counting down.
GTATGACGTAGAAGTAAATTACAGACCCTCTATACCTGATAATGTCAAGCATTGGAAAGTATTTGAGGATGATATTGAGATCAAAATATTCCTTGAGACTGTTGATGAGTTTTATGTGCTACATATTGATCAAGATCAGAATTTTGAAATTAATCCTCATGCTAATGTTTTCCTGAACAAAATCGCTAATCACCATATTGTTCAGTTGCCTAGCAATCACATTCCGAAGGGACTAGTTCCGTTGGAAAGACAAGTTGACAAAAATGATGTGGTAGTTAAAGTTAAAGGATGGGCTAATGATCCGATGTAGCTGAATGCAACATTGGTAAAAGGAAAGATCCCAAATTTGTCAAGATGTCAAGCATCCTATCAAAGAAACAAAGGACCGATTATGCTAAGATGTTAAGAGAGTTTGTTGATGTTCTTGCTTGGACCTATGAAGACCTCATAACATACTACATGAGTGTCATTGAGCATAAGATCCCACTCAAGGAGGAGGCCAAACCATTCAAGTAGAAATTAAGACAAATAAATCCTATGTTGTTGCCTATTATGGAGAAAGAGGTAAAGAAGTTGTTGGATGCCCAAATCATTGTCCCTTTGAGATATTCTGAATGGGTGGCCAAATTGGTTCCAGTAAGAAAAAAGAGCGCAAAAATCAGACTCTGTGTTGATTTCAGGAATCTGAACAGAACCTCTAAGAAGGACAGTTACCCTTTTCCAAAGATGGAACACATATTGTAGAGGGTGACAGGAGCATCCAGAACCTCCATGATTGATGGATTTTATGGATACAATCAGATCTCTGTCCTACCTAAAGACAGAGAAAAGACAACCTTCACCACTCCTTGGGCACATTCATGTATGGAAAAATGCCCTTTGGATTGATGAACACAGTAGCAACCTTTCAATGAGCCATGGACATCTCCTTCATTGGAGAAAGAGACAAATTTGTGGTTATCTATCTAGATGATATAACAGTCTTCTCCAAAGAACATTGTCAACATCTAAGAAAGGTCTTCTTGAAATGTAGAAGGTTTGTTCTCTCCCTAAATCCCAAGAAGTATTTATTTTCCATGCAGGAAGGAAAATTGTTGGGACAAATTGTATTAGATGGGGGGGTCAGGATTGACTCAAGCAGGGTAGAAGCTATTCAATCCTTATCACTTCCCAGATCCAATAAAGAAGTTCATTCCTTCCTGGGAAAAATCAATTTTCTAAGAAGGTTTGTTTCAAATTTTGCCAAAATGGTGAAGCATATCAAAACCATGCTCAGGAAAGGCAACGAAGTAAAATCAACTTCTAAGTATAGAGAATACTTCAACCAAATAAAGAAGACATTGACTGAAGCACCTGTGCTAATCAATCCTGATTATTCCAAGGATTTTCTGATTTTTTCATTTGCTTCATTGGATATAGTGGTCATTGTTTTATTACAAAAGAATGATGCAGGGCAGGAGGAGCCTATTTCTTTTTTTAGCAGAGCACTAAGAGACACAGAGGTCAGATATGACATACTGGAGAAGTAGGCCTATGCCTTGGTGAAATATCTTAAATCTTTCAGAGTCTATGTTTTACATTCGAAGATCATTGCATACGTTCCTTCATCTTCTGTGAAGGACATTCTCATTAAGCCTGACATACATGGGAGAAGGAGCAAGTGGATTGCCAAAATCCTTGAATTTGATCTAGAAATAAAAGCAACCAAACTATTTAAATGCCATGGTTTGGCCAAGCAATTGGCTGTATCTAATTGTAAAGCTTTGGGGGTTAACTTCATCAAGACTTTCTCAAAAGATCAACAAGCTGAGTTGTCTGGTAAAAGTTTTGAGGACAACCCTCCATTGGCAGAATGCGCCTGGTTCAAAGACATTATATATTTCCTGCAAGAGTTAAATCCCCCTGATGGTATGGGAAAAAGAAAGGGAAGATATTTAAAGCTCAAAGCAATTAGATATTGCCTTATTGACCATGTCTTGTATTGGAAAGACCCTCTTGGTGTTCTTCTCAGATGTTTAGACCCACAGGAGGGCCAAAATATTATATTTGTTTTTCATGACAGCCTTTGTGAGGGACATCATTTCTAGAGAACCACAGCCTATAAAAATCGCAGGGTCGGGTAGTAATAGCCTACTCTATTCACCGATGTCTATGCAATGATTAGAGCTTCCATCAAATGTCATAAATTCTCTAGAAATCAATGGCTAAAGTCTCTTCCATTGAAGCATGTAGAAACTTCAGGACCTTTTCCGTAGTGGGGCTTGGACTTTATTGGGGAGATTCAACCTCCTTCAAGTGGTCAACACAAGTGGATCTGAACTGCAATAGATTATTTCACCAAATGTATAGAAGCTATCCCCACAAGGAGTGCCTCTCACAAGGTGGTCATAGGTTTTCTTGAAGATATTATGGCAAGGTTTGGTTGTCCTAACATAATCGTCACTAATAACGATGCATCCTTCAAGGCTAAACCATTGATCAAGTTTTGTGAGCAGTTCAGAATTGCATTGATTCACTCTACCCCCTACTATCCCCAAGGCAATGGGTTAAGAGAGTCCTCTAACAAAAGCTTGGTAAATATCATCAAAATACTGCTATAGGAAAGCAAGAAAGCATGGGATTCAAAGCTCAAATTTTCTCTATGGGATGATAGAATGACAACAAAGAGGTCCATGGGCATCTATCCTTTCCAACTTGTATATGGGACTGAAGCAGTTTTTCCTTCTCAGCTTTCCCTTCCCGTGGAAAAATTATTCCAAGACTTCCATGGAGAACCTGGCAATATGATCAGAAGAATTCATGAGCTGGTAGAAGTCCAACAGACTAGAGAGCAGGTGATGGACAGAGCGCATGACCGTCAACAGAAAATCAAGCATGCCTTTGACAGGAAAAATAGTAATGATGATTTCCAGCCGGGGGATCTAGTACTCAAATGGGATGCACCCAGACAGGACAATGGAAAGCATGGTAAATTTGAAGCCCTTTGGATTGGACCCTTCAAAATTTCTGAGACACTTTCAAATAATAATTACAAGTTGTAGAATTTGGAGGGTGACGAAGTTTTTGGTGTCCCTGTAAATGGGAACTTCCTGAATTTTTTTTTTTCTTAAATCCATAGTCGGTGTCCCACCATTGTAAATACCATTCCCATTTTATGTTTTTTTTTTTTTTAATAGGAGACTCCATAGCCCAAAGCTAAGGAATTTGAACTACTTTTTCTTGGCAGCTCACAGGGAGCATACCATCCCCTTTGGAGCCAAATGTTATGACATAAACTTGTCAGAGTCTTGTAAATTTGTGGTTTTTTCCTAAGCTTGTAGTTTTTCATGTCTCTCCCCCTTTTGTAGACCCAATCGTAAGATTTTTCCTTTCGGCTTATAGTTTTCTTCTTTTTCCTGCCTGAGAGGTGTCAACCCTAGTCCTTTTTGTTTTCTTTGAGGTCAATCACTTATCTCTTTTTGTCTCTCTCACAGATCCTTTTGCCTAACTGAGCCCTCAGTCAGTCATCCAAGTATTCATTTACAGAGGTCGTAGCCATAAGCACAAGGTAAACACTTAAAATGGTTTTTTATGGGCCCGAATCAAGCGAGCGAACAAGTTCGGTTTGGCTGGGAAATTCAAATTTCAGAGATTAGTGGAAAATAATAATCATGTGAATCAGGAGTTAGAAAAATTGTTGAAGTATTTGTGACACATCTGAACTCCCGACATCTGAAATCCTATTTGGCACCAAATCCGAACGTGGAGGAAGTCAGTTCGGGAAAACTGAAGTGAGAAACGTCTAATAGAAAGAGTCACGAAATCTCAATGGCTTGAGGTCCCAAAATTCTGATATCCATCTGGGTCATCCGATGTAAAGGGATGCATGTCACCCGATCTGAGCGATTTGGATTTTGGGACTCGTCAATTTCCACATGGAACATAGTGCAAACTCACGAAATGTGAAATTGTGAAGCACCTAGGAATTAGGCCCACAATCACATCCTGGGATCATATAGAAAGCAATACCATAAAGAAAAGTAAGCGCCTATTAAGCGGCATATGGCGGAAGTTGCTCGAGGAGCCGATCCTATATGTCAAATTCAAAGCGAGTCTGATCGTCGATCTAGATAGGCCATTTCTCAAGATCGAGCATCGATATTTTTGAGATTGAATGGAGTGAAAACTCCCGAAATGAGAAATCCTGAAATTTCACAAGGGAGCCCTAGGTCATGGCTCAAGGTCACATGGAATGATGGAGGGGGCTGCGCCGAAGGCCGAAAGAGCCCGCAATGGTATTAGGAAAGGACCTACGTGGTTTCAAGTGTCCAGGATAGATTGGAAGAAATCATGAGGATTGTTGGGAACATTCATGGATGTCAGACTCTGTCTCGATCCTGATTAAAGTAGTTAATGGAAGTGGGGAAGGTGGTTGAAACCTTGTTTCACCATGTAAATGGAAATCATGGAAGAACTCACTGTGGAGGTAGACTGTCAGCCCAAAGTTCCCCTATCAACAGATTTTCTTTCAAAGCACATACTAATCTGAGTTCGTGTCTTACATAAGATACATGCACAGAATGACAAAAGAAGATGCAGACGCAAATCTTTGATTGTAGTTTCCAGGTCACACTCCTGGTGGTGGCAACTGTTTTGAGTATAAATACTTAGTTTTGATATTTTGTTATGGTTGATGGTTGAGCTAAGCTCTGGTATTGTAAAGTTTTAATGAAGCATCTCGTTCTTTGGTTATGTGTTGCCATTTGAGACTTCTTTCTTAATGACAATCAACTTTATTGCTCCATCTCTTTTGCTTTGGATATTGAAGACTGAGGTATGGGTGATCGAGTTGAGTTGTTGTGATTTTATTGTAATGTATGTTTGACTATAATATTGTTATAACGTTTTAAGCTTCTTGAAGTTTTAGGTTCAAGAGGGTCTTGTATTCGAAACTTTTCCTCCTTAGGCTGATGGAAGACCCGATGTCCATAGAAAACCTCCACATTTCCTTACCATTTCTTACCCCTACTCACTCTTACTCCAACTTACCGACTGAAGTTGATCCCAGACCTCAATTGCTTACGCATGCTAGTCCACTTTTCTAAGTTAAAACGATATACTCCCGAGTCTGTGCCCATTTTACCTCTTTAAAAAGACCAACCTGTGACATAAACTATGATGGGTACTGGGCTTACCTTCGATGCAATCCAGAGGTGACTTCTAGTGCTAACAATATCATACAATCATGACCCCAGTGCAATCGAGTGTCCATATCCATGACGTGTTTAATTTTACTTACCACACTGATAATAGTTCTTTCAACTTCCTTATGATGTTTTTTTATCATTCACACTTTTAGATATGTAATTTGTTAAGAACCAAATATCAATATAGCATAGAAAAACCTCAGAATAAGTACTCAACGCCTTGAAAAAGAGATAATTTCAGATAATAAGACTCTTCGATGGGGAAACCTCCTTTTACCCCACATAAATGTTCAAGTACAAGATGATTCCAAATGAAAATGTCTCCTTGGTATATATAGGAGACNAACGCTTGAGTAACTATGGATGGTTTTGTATAAAAGACTCATCTTCCCAAGTGGAATCTTCAGCTAGTATTTTCCTCCATTTAATGAGATACTCTGAAATGGATCTATTCCTCAACTGGTGAATTCTTGTGTCAGTGATGGATTTAGGCTCCAATATGATTTTTCCTTCCTCATAAAGTTCTGGAAATATAGTTTGAACTGGGATCTTGTCGCATATAACCTTCTTTAAGCATGAAACATGGAAAACTGGGTGTACTCGTGAAGATGCAAGAAACTCCAATTTGTATGCCACAGTACCAATCTTTTGCAACACCTTATAAGGGCCATAGTACTTTGGTGATAATTTATTATCCTTCTTGGCTTGCTTGAGGGAGATCTGTTTGTATGGTTGTATTCTTAAAAACACCCAATCCCCTACTTCAAAACTTCTTTCACTACGATGTTGATCTACTTGTTGTTTCATGCGATTTTGTGCCATGGTCAGGTTGTCCTTTATGATTTGGAGAACTTCTTGTTGATTCTCAATGTGATCTTCCATTTCTTGAACCTTGGATTTTCCTTTTAGAGAATAAGTGATGGAAGGAGGGTGGTATCCATAGAGTGCCATAAATGGTGTAATTTTTGTTGCAGTATGAAAGGAAGTGTTATACCACCATTCTTCCAAGGGTAACCATTTGAACCATTGTGTGTGTTTCTCAAAGACAAAGCAATGAAGGTAGCCTTGTAGACATTTGTTCACTGTCTCAGTTTGTCCATTAGATTGAGGATGATAGGATGAGCTAGGAGCCAATTGAGTACCCAAACAAGAAAATAATTATGTCCAAAAGTGTCCAGTGAAGATGGGATCTCTATCACTTACAATAATTTTTGGGTTGCCATGTAGCTTTTGAACTGTCTCCATGAATGTGGTGGCAACTGTACTAGCTTTGAAGGGATGAGAGAGTGCACAAAAGCATGCATACTTGGTTAGTTTATCAACAATCACCATGATGACACTCTTTCCTTCAGAATTCGATAACCCTGTGATGAAACCCATGGAAGCCTCCTTCCAGCACTAACTTGGGATGGATAATGGTTGTAAAAGATCTGGGGTCTTAATTGTTTCCACCTTATTTTGTTAGCAAACCAAAAATTCTGCCACAAAACTTTGAACATTAGTTTTAAGGCCATCCCAAAAAAAATCCTTCTTGACTATATGGTAGGTTTTCAAAAATCCTGAGTGCCCTCCTACTGGAGAGGTGTGCAATTCCAATAGTACCCTTTGTTTGAGTTGGGATTTCTTACATAAATATAAGCGATATTTGTACCATAGTGAATCATTTTTCCATGTAAATGTATCTGATGCACTGGAATCTTGCTACAACCTTTGAATGAGAGTCGACACTTTTTCGTCATTCTTCTATTCATCCCTTGCTTCTATTATCCAATCGGGTTGGATGATCAATATAGTACAAAGAAAGGCCTCAACATCTTCATCCTTTCTTGAGAGTGCATCTGCCACAACATTTTTCTTCCCCTTTTTATAGACGATTTCAAAATCGTAACCCAATATCTTGGTTACCCACTTTTGTTGTTCTTCTTAAGATAGTCTTTTTTCCAAGAAGTATTTAAGACTATCATGATTTGTTTTGATCTTGAAGTGCCTACCTATTAGGTAAGGATGCCATTTCTTCAATGCATGTAGTATTTCCATCATTTCCTTCTCATAAATGAGTTTGTGTAAGTCCTTTCCCTTGAGTGGTCGACTTTCAAAAGCCAGGGGC